>JAQFXU010004147.1:0-14161 GCA_034693705.1 Spatulosminthurus flaviceps
CCCAAAAAATAGCCTCAAAATTGGAAACAGTTTGTTTCTATAATTGTGTCACGTAATCCAGTTAAAAATTAATTTATTCATTTTCCAAAATTTTTAACTCCAGACCCAAGGACCCAATTTGCTAAAGACCCAATTATGAACTCTTCACACTATGGATTTCCCTCTCATACAAGAAATTAAAGGGTATCCCTATCCTTATACACAGGTATACATATAGAAATTATATATTTACGGAGAAAGTAGAGAGCGTCGAGGGAAGATGTATGAGAGAGATAGGGAAAAACAAACAAGTAAAAAGGATGAAATACTGATAATACTTGTGTAACATCAACATGGAACATGAACTTGATTAATTCTCTCTTGAGCCATACACAAGCAAACTGGCTCATATACAAGGAACATTTCTCTTTTACTCACTCTCTCTCTCACTTTCTCTAGCAATTCTCAAGGGAGAGAGAGAGAGAGAGAAAGTAGCGGGGGAAGTAGTAGGGAATAAACTATTATTATTATTTGTCAAGTTGGGACTTGGCACGAGTAAATCTTCCCTTTCCTTTGACTCCTCCATATTTATTTAAAAGCTTGTAGTAGTTGGCGTGTGTGTACAAATGCTTGTACGAATGTTTCTCTCTCTCTATTCTGTCAGCTCAACTTTCTACGTTTCCCTCCCTTATTCTCTAATAGTGTATTTTCACGTATGTGTGTGTGTGCAAATATATAGAATAACATTTTCTCTCTCCCTATAAATGCTCTAATGCTATTCGTATAGAAATACTAGCGCTATTTACTCCACAATTGTTTGCTCCAAACTCGTCAATTTTATTAGGGGAGATAATATAGAGAGATCCAATACTACAAGAAGGAGAGGGTAGGAGGAATTTCTCTAAAGTTCATTCTATTTACTAGAGTAAAATTCATAGATGATTGGAGGAATAAACCCAGAGATAATACCCTTTCTATAATATAGAATAGGATAGAAAAAGCTATGGGGAGAAAAAACTCACTCGTTTATTAACCCTTCAAATGACTATGTTGAAGACAGGAAATTCAAGTACTACTATGTCATTACCTATGGGAGGAACAAGCATGAATGGCCTTGTTAACCCCGTAACTATCCAAAACTCATTAGCTCTACTTCTTCAACTTCATCTTCTCTTTACTCCTTATGTTCTTCGTGTGAGGGAAGCCTCAACTAAATTCTAATGATTATGAGCCTCATCATATCAATAAGAATCCGTATGATGGTTCTTTCTGGAAAAGCTTTCCCCAACTTGATGACTTTTCATATATGTGCCAACTTTTATATGGAAGCTTCTAATGCTTTTTCCTCCACATACAATTTCAACCTTTATATGTACTTTTTCCATGGCGTAGTAATTATACTTTTTTCACCCTCCTTTTTCTCTTCCCCCATCCCAACCTACTTTCTCTACTTTAATTATTACTATGTGCGTTATAGGAAAGAGAAAAAGCATGGGTGAGAAAAGTGCAAATTTTCGCTATAGGGAAAAAAGTGGTGAGACAAATGCTTTTTCTTACAGAGAACGTTTTAAGGGGATAAAACTTATGTTAGCAAACACGTAGAAGGGCTTGCTTTATGGAGATAGGTGATAGGATTGTACTGGAGAGAGTGGACTTTGAAAAATTAGAGGAGAGAAAAAAAAGTGGAGCGATTAAATTACCTGTATTTGGTTGGCCGGCGGAATTTGGTCGAGCGGATGGAGCACTGTCCCGAGCTTCGATGGCGAGTGCATATGCACCTTGTTTCTCTCGATCAAAAACATACTTGGTAAATATTTCTCCGGTAAATTCATTCACTTCAAAATAATCCTTCCCCTCGGAATTAACCACGTAGTACTTGACCTGGAAAGGAGCCAAGAAAAACAAGGGGATGATGAGGAGGAAAAAATCTCATTAAATGTGTGTGTGTCGCTTTTTTCCATGGATAGAGGGGAAGAGTAAAAAACGTACCAAATTATTCGGAGCAGTCCCATCCTTATCAATGGCATTAACCTGACTCACACGTGTTCCTACAGGCTCACCCTCCGCCACAGTTTCCTGTTCTCTTTCCGTGAAAAGAGGGATTTCGTCGTTGACATCTTCAAGAATTATATAGATCGTTGCCTCTGATGCGAGTTGTTGGGCTCCATTATTCTGTGTATAAAAAAGTGAAAAATGTACATAAATGTTAAGCGTACTTTTAAATTTGTGGGAAATATTTCATAATTTTTTTTGGGAAACTTGTTATAAAAATATTTTGGGAAACTTGTTATAAAAATATTTTGGGAAACTTGTTATAAAAACTTTCTGGGACCTATAAAATTATTTAGGGAAATCTTTTATAAAACGTTTTTGGGAATGTCGTATATTTTATGGAAAATGTTTTATAAAATTTATTGGGAAATTTTTTAATGAACTTTTTTGGGAAATGTTTATAAATATTTTTTGGAAAACTTTTTATAGAAATATTTTGGGAATTGTTTTGAAATTTGAAAAAAACTTACCTCGACACGAATGGTCAAATTATATTCTTTATTCGTCTCATAATCCAAAGGATGATTAACTTTTATATCGGCCCAGGTAAAGCCACCGTCCTGACGTTGTTGAAGATAAAACGTGTCGTATTTATTAGTTTGAGCGGTTGAGCCTCGGATGAGACGATAAAATACTGTTGGATTCCCATCAATCCCCGAGCTAAAATATGGGTATGGATAGGGAAAAAATCATGAGAAAAAAATACTTTAGCATTCATCTTTTCTCCCGCATTTTAACAAAAATTTGTCCAAAAAATTATGTCAAAAAAGTAGTTGAAAATAATTTTTTAATGGAAATGCATAGCATTTTAAGGAACAAAAAGACGAATCCATTGAAAATAGAGAAAGTTGTTAGAAAATGATAAATTTTGTTAAAAGAGGTTTTTTTCAAGGTTTTTTAATATTAAAGAAAAAATTCCCGCTAAAAAATGTTTTAGATGAGGAGGACGGAGATTTTAGCCTTATTCTCATTATAAGGCTAGAAAAAATTCGTCACAATCAAAAATGTTTTTTCTTGCACATTTAAAAAAATTTGTCTGGAAAAAATTTGGTTACTTTTTTTTCTTATTCTAAACAAATTATGGGTAAAAATTTATTACACATTTTTTTCATGTATAAAAAATATGATCCCATAAAAAATCCAAAACCCATGCACTGTATTATTTATATACACGCTTAACATTATCAAAATTTATTCACGCACACCGAGAAATTCAAAATTATTCATTTTTCTCGTATTTTCTATGCTAAACAAAATTTTTTTCGTATACATTTTTTCTCAACCACAATTATTTATAAATTATTAAAACTACAGATTACGTCATAGCATATCCATGTAAATTTTTTTTCTCATCATCTCATTTTCTCACAAATCACTAAAAAACAGTCTCGACCAGCAAAAATAGTACACACAATTATTATTAGGATCTACCACATAACAAATGTCAAAATTCCTCGAAAGTTTTTCCCACTTGAAATTTGTAAGCGAGAAAAAGACACTCTATTTTTTTCTTCTATATCTAAAAAAACTGGTCACCTCAAAAATATCATGTGGACCCCAAACTACAAAAATTATTACTATACGAAGGAATCCATGCAAAATTTTCCCACAAATGCAACAATTATTTATGCACAAAAGTCAAAAGCAGATATAAATTTGTTTTAAGAGAAAGCAAGGACTTTCACCGGACAAACTTTATCAAATACACATAAACACGGATAAAGAAGCAAGTTTAAGACGACAGTCTGTTTTTTCCCATTTATATTTTATATGTATTTATATGGAAAACTGATGTATTTGGAGAAAGGGCCATTTGGAAAGGCCCATGAGTATTCTCTCACAAAGCTTTTGATGTAATAATATCATAATTGCTTCACACCCTCATCACATCCCTCTCTCTCCCAGTCTCTGTCTTTGAAAAGGTAATGCGGTTAAAATCCAGCCGTATTTTATCGTTTAATTTCATATAATTACAAATTTCTAGCTCATAAACTCTCCTCCTCTCTCTCCCAATTCAATTAACTTTGGTTAATTGTGCAAAAGCAATGGATATGTAGAGAAATGAGTGGGGAGAAAGAGAGAGAAAGCCTGTGTATTCCCATTAGTGTCAGTCCTTTATTGTGGTAGGAGTATAATGTAGAAGTAGCAAAGCTTTTAAAGTTGGTCAAAAGGAAAGTACAGAGAATGTCAAATCAATTACAATCAAAGGGGAGGGAGAAAGTACAATCAAATCTGTATAGTCAAAGTCCGGTCAAATTATGCTGAAAGCATAGTGAAGGTATAGTGCAAGTCCGGTGAAAGTATAGTGACAGTCAGATGAAAGTATAGTCAAAGCCTCGAGAAAGTATAGTCAAAGTCTGAAGAACGTATAGAGAAAGTACGGCGAAAGTCAGTGAAAGTATGGTGAAGGTCTGGAGAATGTCTGGAGAAAGTAAGTGAAAGTAAGTGAAAGTAAGTGAAAGTCAGTGAAAGTGGGGTGAAAATACAGGTGAATACAAATTGGAGGATCAATCCCATTAAATTGCATACACTCTCATTACCCTATTTGTAGGCCTGTATTAAAAATCCAGCTAGTACATCCAAAGAATACTCCACTCTCATTCATATATCCATTGATTTTAAGGGGAAAACACAGAAAGTGAAATTTGATACACAAAAAATACCTACCCACGGCCTATAGATTTTCAGCTCCCATTATTGGTAACCATGACGACATAAAATTCCCCTCCAAAGATAAATACTCAGCATCAGGCACTATAAATGTTTTTTACGACTGTCGTATTAGAATACACTTTACAGCAGCAACTACATTCAACCAGAATGGAAAACATTTGACAATAGCAAATGCAGAATGTACAATTTAAAAAGGAGGAAAAATCCAGGTTCAAAAATCCAATTCCCTTTTTCCACTATATTTTTTATGTTACAAAGCAGGTGCAAAAATGTTTGGACAATTCACGAAAAATCAATCACACAAGACAATACACCATTTTTTCTCACATTAATTTCAACTTTTACATAAATTTCTTTTTCCTATTTTACGGTTTAAAATTTGTTAAATTTTGTAATTAAATTTTTTTTTTAATTTTGTAATTAAAATTTTTTTTTAATTTTGTAATAAAAATTTTTTTTAATTTTGTAATTAAAATTTTTTTAATATTTGCAATCAAAAAATGTCTTAAATTTTGTAATTAAAAAAAATTTGAAATTTTGTAATTATTTGAAATTTTGTAATCAAAAAAATTTTGATTACAAATTTTTAAGGAAAATTAGGATAATTGTTGAAACTATCAGAGAACAGCAGGACAAGGAATAGCGTGCTCTTTAAATCACATGTAGCGTGCTCTAATGTATGTAACCATTAATGAAGAAACACACGAAAAAATTTACTTATGCGTATATTGTGCAACGTGAAAACGTGAGATTCAAAAATATTTTCAAAAAGATTTTCAAAAAGATTTTTGTGATTTGTAGAAAAAACAACAAGAAAAATATACATACGGAGAGGAAAAAAGTGAAAAAATTAGGAATTTTTTCTTCTTTTCATTTTTTTGTCATCATTGATTAGAATGTTTTTTTAGAGGACACCCTTTTTGGAGAGCATCAAGAGTGAAGAACCGACCTGGCTTTGACCGACACAACTTTTGCACCCACTGGCATGTTCTCCTTGACAAGGATCGGCCCATAGATTACAGAGTCCCAGACAGGAGGATTATTCGCTCTGTCCACAACATCTATTTGAACTTCCACGGTCCGTGATAAATGAGGGAATCCCTTGTCTTGAGCTATCGCTTCCAGTTTGTATGACTCGCGCTATATATATAATTATAGGTAATCCGGGCAAAGTCAAATCTCTCAAAAAAGTTTTCCAACAAAAAATAAAATTTGAATAAATAAATAATAAATTATAACAATAAGAATAAGCTTCCCCTTATTCTTATATTATAAAATTATGAAAAAAATCAAATTTTGCAAAACCTTTTTGTGCATGAAAAAGACTAGACAACAATGAAAAAATTGTTCTCATTCAAAAAACACAAGAAATAATATATTTTTCCACCACATTATCATATTTAAGGCTACAAATTGCATGGAAATTTAATATATGTGCAAAATATATAGAAATAAACACTTTATTCAACCCATTTAAACCAGACCAGTGTAATTCCTAGAAACTTTTTACCACCTTTTTCTCACCCTTGAAAAGCCCTACCTAACGTTCTGTATTTCCTTAATTATGATAATATCTTAAAATATTTTACTACCTTCGAATATCAACTAAATATTATCACCACCTATTACCTCAGATCTTAACTATAAATTTGGGGAAAAATTTCTAAAAACAACTTTCTCTGGAAAATTTTTATAGAAACTTTTTCCCATTTGAAGTATTTGCAAGAAAATGTTTCCCTTTTGAAGGAAATTTTTCTTGGAATATTTTGTACAAGTTCAATTTTCCTACTTGAATTTTCCGCTATCCTGGAAAATTTTCACAAAGTTGAAATTTTCTTGGAAAATTTTTTCACATTTTTATTTATCCCATTTTTTTACCCACTTGGACATTTTCTCATATTTTTTGTGTGCAGCTGCAGCTTTTGGCAAGTGCTCTTAACGCGCAAATATTTTTACGGAGGTTTTGACAACACAATAATTATTTTTATCCCAACACCCTCAGGAAATTGCTTTCCTCCCTCCACACACAAAGAAAAGAAATGTTTACCAACAAAATAATTCGCTTGAAAGAGTGAAAGTCAGCATGATAACAATACACCCAATATGCAAGTTTTGACGTAAACTTGTCATGTATAATTTTTTTCCGTGTACTATTTTTGACAGTGCATCGGCATGGTTGTGAATTTTTAAATTATTGACAAATATTTATATAGAGTTTTAAAACAAAACAAACATTGTTACAGATTAGAAAGTTTATAGAGAGAAAGTTGCCATGTTAGTTAATAGATGAAAGTAGAGCTACAAAATACGATTGGAAAGGAAATTGGATTTTTAAAGGAAAGGGAATTTGTTTCTAAGCATTTTCCAAGAAACTGTTTTTTTGTGTGTGGTAAAAATAGTCTGCAAACAAACCTTGCTTTGACTGAGGTCACAACTGTACCAACAGTGACATTCTCGCTGATGATAATGGGGCCGTAGGTGCCATGATCCCAAATAGGAGGCTTATTATTCCGATCCACCACATCCAACTCCACGTCCACCACCGCAATCAAAGGGTCTTCTCCTTTATCACTGGCTTGAACTTGCAAGCGATACTTTTCACGCTATATGAAATTATTGCCAGGGAAATCGGCTATTTATTTTAATTTGGCTAACTAAATATTTTTCAACAACTAAAAAATAACCTCAAAAAAATATTTTCACAGTCACACATAAAAAAACTGTTTTTCGAACAAACCACACATTCACACTTGATTACAAAAAATTTCCTATATATTTTTTATATCATTCCACATCCACAACAAATTTTTTTACACGCTACTTGAAATCACGCTACTATCCCATCACATTCCATCATATCATCATTAAATATCATTGATCACATTCTTATTATTATTTCTATAGCAAAAATTCTATCTACTTAAACTATTGCTTGAATTTTTTTCCAAAACGCCAAAAACTTTATCTGCGTTTTTTAATGCTGAAAAAGTAGATACCACATTCACTAACTCGTAGGGAAATATCTACGGTAAATATTTTAGCACATTTCACTACTTGGAAATATTTTTACCTCAAAATTAGGTCAAAAACCAAAAAATATTTTTCTTTTTTTCTCGAAGATTTTAGAGACATTGATTTTCCAGGAAAATTTCCCAGTTCAAAAATTTTGATGCTCTTGCTGTAAAAAAGTTCGCGTTTTTTACTTCTCCGTAAAAATTCCCCTCGAAGGGAGAGAGAGAAAGTTCAAAAATATTGGGTAAGAAAATACTATGTCTTACAAAATACAACAGGACAAAAACCTTTTTACCAAAAAATTGTGTTTTTTGTCGTCCATTTGTCAAAAATTCATTTTGGACAAGAAAAACATTGTCAAAAATTTGTGCGCATATGAAAAAGAAGGCCAAAAAATTTGTGCGCATTAAAAAATAAAAAGGGCAAAAATTTGTGATTGGAAAAAATCCAACGACATTCCAATTTTTTTGAAAATGTTTTTTTGATGCATTCCAAAATTTAAGCGAACATTTTGGCGTGATATTTTTTGAAGCACATTCACAAATGTTTTTAATAAGAATTTTTGAAAGTCGAAAGCTGGAAGCAAAAGCGTTGTACACATAAAGCGAATATGTTTTCCTAAAATTATTTAAAAAATAAAATAGAAAATATTTTTTAAATAAGAAAAAAAGTGCTTACTAAAACACATCCCTATTTTTTATACAATCATCGTCCGCATTGTACAAAATTAGGTACGGGTTTTCCCACCAACCCACCACAGCCAGTCAATAAATGAGGGTTGAAGGAGTAAATTTTTCCCCGTCATTTTTTTTATTTTCCAACAAGTTTTTTCAGAGAAGAGCGGACAGATGTAGAGTAGTAGCAGTAGGAGGAGGAGGAGTAGTAGTAGCAGTAGTAGTAGAATTTTGTGAGCGACCCATTTGAGTGCAGGAGAGCAATACAAAAACAGCCACATGCAAATTGCAAAACACATTGAAAGGATTTGAAAGTGCAAAATTTTTCAAAAGCTTTTGTTCTTTTTGGTAAATAAAAGTAGTGCGGACAAAATGACAAAAAAATTTTCAGAATTAATAGTAAGGTGAACAACAATACATGCCATGCGAAAACGTATGCTAAAATTTTTATTATTAAAATTTTATTGTTATTTTTTTACCCTATATTTTTATCTCCAGTTGGTCTGCATTTTATTGCAGATTTATGTTGGAATTATTACATAGAGTAAAAGGCAAAGAAAGGAGTGAAAGGTTTAAAGAGGAGTGAAAGTATGTTGGAAGTTTATATTGTGTCGAAGGAAATTGTTTTGAAAATTTAGGTAATGGAAGAAAAAAATTAAGAAATTTTTTTTTACAAAATTAATTAAAAAATTAAAAATAATTGTAACTTTCACAAGCACATTTAGAAAAATTAGCACGATGTATGTATATTGCATATCATGCTGACAAATGGTGAATTTGCAATTACTGTGAAAGTTGTGATGTGAAGAATACATTTATTAATGGCGGAATTAAAAATTACTGGAAACTTTACCTTTTATTAATTTGTAGAGTAACTTGAGTTAATTTCTGGCCTCGTATTTGAGAAAAAATTGAGTGGGGTTTTTAAAGAGGAAATTTATTTTATAAGTTTAAAAGTTGTTTGAAACTGTGGAAGGGGGTCGGTACATATTACAGTGGAAGTTGAACTTTTTCGGAACAACAATAAGAAGAATTTAAGTTCCGTTTAAGAAAATTTACAAAGGCAGAATTCCATGGCTTAGAAATTTTCCGTACATTTATAATACATACTAATAAGGGCAGAGAGCTGAAAGGCATTTGACGGATGATTTCAAGCTGCTGTCATTTATCATGGCTAATAATTATAAATTGCATATAGTATTTAAATAGGAAAAAGAAAATTATTGAAGCATTGTGCAATAATGCTTATGGTGCTGGAAAGGGTGTTAGTTTTTAAAAATTGTGTGTATGTGCAGAAGCAATAGGCTTTTTAGTCCTAATCTTAACCAATCTTCCAATTTCAACTCATGGAAATTATTCAAATTTTACATGGTAAATGTTTATGTACTTTTTTGTAGGACAATTTTTTCCACATACTTTTCCATGTCAAATTTTTGTACGTGCTTTTGTGTGTGAAATATTTTTCCATACTTTTAAATATAAAAGTGTCCATATACTTTAGCATGTCAAACACTTGTACATACTTTTGCAATTAAAATATTTTCCGTGCTTTTGCATGTTGAAAATTTTGTGCATACTTTTGCATTTAAAATTTTAGCCATGGTTTTTTCCATGTAAAATGTTTATACACTTTTGAACATAAAGATATTTTCCTCTACTTTCATGATTAGTAATTTTCTATACTTTTGCAATTAAATTTTCCCATTCGTAAATATTTTTCTATACTTTAAAATATAAAATTTAGTCTTGTAAATTTTGCATGTATATTTTCAATATTTTTTCCCTATACTTTGACTCGAAAAATTTTGTCACTACACTTTTTTACATGTCAAAATTTGGTGAATAACTTCGGTAAGTTTGAGTCGTACCAAATATAGGTAAGGTTAAGAGTAGCTCTAAAATTGCCTTAAAAAGTATATAGAAGACCTTAAAATTATTGTTAAAAGGTGGTACAAAGATTTGGTGGTGAAAGTGAAATTTATAATTTTTTTAACGTGGACAAAAACGTTTTTTTGACAAATATCAATACGAATTTTGTATTGATAAATTTATTCGATTACCAATAATTTTTTGTTTTTTCCTTTTTTGAAAGGAAACATATGAAGCAGGGATAAATTTGAATTTAATATTCCAAGTGTTTTTATAGTAACGCTTTTTTTAATGTAATATTTTACCCTTTAGTATTTCTCACATTATATGAGTCGATAGATGTTTTACTTATTTTTATTATTCCTAGTCTTTTCCCCTAAACCTTTCTACAAGTGTTTTTTCCTATGTAGAAAAAACTCTAAAATTTTCCCCGAAATGTTCCTCCTACACATAAAAAATACCATCAACTCTAAATAAACCACTAATTTCATAGATCTTGGGTATGAATTTAAATTTCGTTTTTTAAGAATTCCCTAATTTGACCCATTTCGTCTTAAAAATGGGTAGAAATTTCTTGGACGCTCTTTTAATCATGTCTCTCCTACTTTTAGAAAATACGAGACTAAAAATATTTTTCATATTAATAAAAATTTGTCCTAAAAAATCTGTAGTTTAATTCAACTTACGTCCAAAGGTTTCTTTAAAATTATCCATCCGGATTCGGGTTGAATCTCAAAATATTCCAAATCTGAGGGATTTCCGGGTGCCGTCAAAGTATAAATGATGGCTCCATTATTGTCAGCATCCTCATCAGATGCAGACACACGGAGGATATTTGTTCCAACACTCGTATCTTGTTTTACATTCTCCACATATTTCTATACACAAAAGATAAAAAACCTTTTTTTATATTTTACACTTCACAATTTTTTCTCTGATAATAATAATGTTAAAAATATTTTTATGCTCTCAGAGGAAAAATCCCTTTTTTAAACTCCAGACCCTGTCAAATTAAGTCATTAAAAATAAGGGGAAAATATTTAAAAATTTCTCGGTCAAAACTTGAGAAAATGTTCTGTCAAATATTGAGAAATTTTCTCGGTCAAAAATGGAGAACGTTTTCTTCGTCAAATATTGAGAAAAGTTTTCCCAGAAAATCTCAGAAACATAAATACTAAACAATTCTTGAGGAAAATTCTTTTAGAGCAAAAGAAATGTTTAGCACTAAATAGTAAATTTTTTACCTGTCGATCAAAGAGAGGAGGATTGTCATTGACATCTTCAATTTCCACAGTAAAGGAACAGACCCCTTCAAGTGCAGGCTCTCCATGATCCGTAGCTTTAACCGTTACGGATACAAATTTCCCGTCATCTCCTTCACGGTCAAATACCTGTAAAAAATTTGAAGGTCCCCCCATAAAAAATCAATACAAACATTTTTAACTCATTTTCCAAATGACATTTTCAACCCATTCCTTTTTACAGAGCCACTCCTGTATGCAGAGACATCATAATTATTGTCAAGTGTATAGAGAAAAAAGGCTGAAAAAAACTTACGACCCACGTACGTTCAAATAGAGCAATAAAAGATTTACGAGTGAAGTTAAACCAAGAGGGAAGAGTAAGTAAATTCCCACAAATATCATATGTCTCGAGTTGTGTAAAACCCAGAGGAAATGTCATTTTTCAAATGAATGTACATGCATGAGAAATTAAGTAATAAAAATTGAAAGAGACGACGTCATATATTCAGCACATTATGGGATTTTTTAAAGCTGAAATTTCAGCAAGGGAGAAATTTCTTTTGACCTTGTTCGTTATAACTTCTCCAGTTTCTTGGTTAACTGAAAATTTTGCTCCTTTTTGATTCGGCTGTTGTACTATTGAATATTTTACTTGTCCGTTTACTCCTTTGTCCTCGTCTATAGCTTGAACCTGTAATTTTGAAAAAAAATGTTCACAAATATACCATAAAATTTAACGGCAAAACTTTATCAAGAATTTTTCATAAAATTTTTCACAAAAATTAAAGGTAAAATTTTATCAAGATTTTTTCAATAGAATTAGTCCCAAAAATTACGTCCAAATTTGAAGGAAATTTTTTTTTTAAATTTGTTTACTTTAATAACTGGAGTTCCATTTGGCGCCCCTTCCAATACTTTGGGACTGTAAGTGGGACAGTCTTTAAAAATGGGCTTGTTGTCATTAACGTCAGTTATGAAGACCACTACGACAGCTGTACTTGTATGAATGGTCGTAGCCCCGCCCTCACAACAGGACCCATCGTCCACAGCCGTCACATTTAGTTCGTACTTATCCCGGTCCAAGTCTATGGATCCTCCATGTAAACGAATCACACCCGTATAGTCCTCAATCACAAATTGTCCCGACTTGGTTCCACCACCCACAAATCCAAATCTGGAAAAAGTAAACAAATTATCTCATTAGCGAAGTCCACGTTGGAGAACAAAAACAACAATTTTCAATGTAATAAATTTTACATCAATTTTTAAAGCTTTTTATATTCACCCCCAAAAAAACATCTTTTGCAGAAAATTGGTTTGCATTTAAATGAATTGCATCCTAAGAAATGACGCTTCAAAAAAATGTTAAAGTAAATATGGACTCTTAGCCCATAAAATTTCCTTTTAATATCCATGAAACGTCTCAATTTTAAAGAATTTATATATTTTCTTCCACATTTTTTAATGAGCCTTTCAAAACATCAAAGCCTTGAAAATTTTTATGGGTTTTAGAGTAAAAAACACATCTCAATTTTTTCTCACGATTAATTCTCAAAAGTAAACAAAACAATGTCTAAAAAAGACACGTATTTCCCATATTTTCTTAAAATAACTCCATAACTTCAAATGTTAAATATCCTTTCGGGTTTTTAAAAAGGCTCTGAGACGGAAGTGAAAGGAAAATAGTCATCAATTTAAGAGCCTTTATATTTATTTCCCTGGATAGTCTTCCAAGTGATTTTATTTCTTAATGATATTTTCCTATAACTTGAATTTTAAGGGGTTTCTGAGAAAAAACATTTCCAATTCCATAAAAGCGTGGCATTTAAAATTTATAACTTTGCTCATAAAAACCTTTACGCCCCAAACCTATGACTGGAGTGTGGGCTAGATTTTAAAAATTCTCATCCCCTTCGTTTCTTATTATGGGCTTTTTTTAAGAGGCAGCTGAATAAATAAACCTTGAAAATGTCACTCGGGATTCGTTACCCACATGTTTTCCTATAATAATTGTAAGTAAGGATTAACTCCCATTTAAAATATCATTTCATTATTTTTGAAATTGAAAAACTCATTTACTCAAAAAAAATTTCTTACCGTTATTCATTGCTAATAATACATAATTAAATAATATTTACATAAAAAGAATTTGTGAGAAAATTTCAAAAAAATATTTTAGCATTTCCGTAGAAGTAGCTTAAAAATGAAAGCTTAAAAAAATGTATTCCTTAATTTCTCATATAATTTATGATGATCGTTCAATTGATTGGGAGCCCTTGAATATCCATCAAGATCAGGCCCCGCTTCCCCACTGAGTCCCAATGGCTCAGCTCTGTCGAAGCAATAGGAATGGTAAAATATAGGAGAGGAATTTATGGAAGTCGTTGTTGGGATAAATGAAACCCACCTGACGTTATCACCGTCTTTGTCTGATGCAACTACAGTTGTAACCAAAGTGTCCGAACCAGCATTCTCATCCACATTTGGCGTGTAAACTTGCTGAGAAAATTTGGGCTCTTCATCATTCTTGTTCTTCGTGTAGATTCGCACGGTGGCTGAGCCCGTTTGTGGCGGATCACCTGCCATTCAGTTACAAGGACTTCCCATTAAATTCAACTCCCTCCCAGTTCATAAAGCACACACACACAAATTTCTACA
>JAQFXU010004148.1:0-14159 GCA_034693705.1 Spatulosminthurus flaviceps
GCTGTTCTTGTTCTATAGACTTTCTACGGACTTTCACTCGTCACTCATTCATTCAAAAATATATACACTTCAGCTGTACACTGATATACGTTTTCATAAGGTTGGCTAATAATTTAAAAATTACTGGCCCTTTACGAAGCACCATGGGGTGTTTTGTGATACAATACTCTCACTGTTCTTGAAATATCTTTTGGAATCTGAGCGTATAATAGACATAAACTGTTTCATTAAATGTTAATAGTTTTGTTTGCTTCTTTATACGGAACAAGTTTATAACAAGAATTCTCACAGTGCGAAAAGGAACAAATTACACAAGGATAGAATTTCCTCAACCTTTACCTCCTTATCTGCCTTTACAAAGTTAAATCCTGCAACAATAGCATGACAGAAGGACACAATGTTTGTCATTCCGGTGGTCATTGAGAGCCACATCAGGTTTATGTATCATTTATTGGAATAACTGTTTTCGGCTCCCAGTGTCCCATTACAAGCCTATGTGACTATGTACCTATTACTCTCCAAATGCTAGCATTACCATACTTTATACAAGCCCATTGAAATACCAAGGCTGTGTATTGCAAATAAAGAATTTAACATATCATGCAACAGGTATGTCCTCAAGCACTGACAAGTACGCATACAACTATAAACCTGGGCTTCCAAGTTACATGTGTAAAAATCAGCTTTCGTCAGCTCCGAGTCTTGTTCTTTTGTCACAATCATTGAAGAACGCAATTATTTATTGTGATTTCAGATCTACAGATTACACTCTGACAACAATGATAGTACACATTACCATCTTTGGACACTGTACAAACACTACCATTATGGAAATCTCGTACGTTCCCGTTTTATTAATTACTCACAGAAATACGTATATAACCTTTCCACCACAGCAAAAACAATAACAGCTTTATACGCCTGACAATAATAATTCATCCTCACAGTAAAAAAAGCACATACCACAAAAGTATTTCCTTCACCTTGTCATTGTAAAGCCAGGAAAGGTTCCTTCCTATAACTTTCATGGCAAATTAATGAAAGTGAGCAGAGAAAAATAAATCAACCAAAAACTCGAACTAAATTTTAAATTTTCATAAAGGCTGCAGCATACATACATTTTAAAAAAAGGAAGAGCTTTCCATGGAAATGGCTCAAATTAAAGTATATACAGAGCTGTGTACCAGGACGTAAGAATAAAAGCAGCTCCATATTTTTATTTCCCAAGCTTTTAATTGCACGCTGTCAAATGCATATCACGAGCTATTAGAAGCATGAAAATGTTTACACGCCGGCACTGGAGAAACAATTACACTACGAAGCCTCACATTTTATTGCATTAAAGGAAAGGTTAAAGTTCAACATGACGTTTAAATAATTTCCACAAATTATGCATGCACCTGGAGAGCTGCTATGGCTGGAAACAATTTCAAAAATGTTCCCACAGTGTGCTTGAATAGGTTCCTCCATAGGCCGTAAATGCAATGAAGCCATTACATTTATGTCCATGGGTCGTCATAAAAATTGATGAGAGTGAAAATTGCACCAAAAAACTAATCATCTAGGGACGTTATTGAAGCTCCCTGGTATATAAAAAAAATTACGTATATACATAGACAGTCTGCTGAGAGACTCACACTTATCTTAAATAGAAACCAGTTGCTAATCTTGAAAGGAACAATAAGATTGCACTACTTGTTCCATGATAAAAATGCAATTGATGGAGGAAATATGAGGGAAAATAGTCGATAAAAGCCATAAACCAAGTCATTGTAATGCCTTTTACGTGAACAAAATGCATCTTGCTTTTATCATCATCCCACCATATAACCAAGTCATGAGTGAAGTTCAGGCGTATACTATATAGTAGTAGTGTAGGGGAAAAAACTTCGATATTTCTCCTTCAATTCACATGTTTAATAGCTTTTAGTACTTACATAAAAGTAAGACCATACGATACCATTACCATTACGCGTGAACTTACTGGGACAGCCAGTGCTTTTTCTACCTACCACACATGAATGAACTAAAGGCGAATAAATGCAAATTTAAGTGCACTTTTTAAGTCCTCGAGGAAGACCTTCCTGGCATTAATCACCTCTTTGAGAGTCCCTAACACTAATGAATAATACCCATTGAGACGTTCGGAAATATTCCAGTCCTTCCCCATCTTGTCCCTATGTTCTGTCTCCTGTGAAACAAAAAAATATTATAATGACTTCATTAAAAAACCCAGAGTGAAAATGACGTGCAAACTTGTGAAAAAGTTGTTTCAATCTCATAAGATCCATCTTATGATTAGATAAACAAGTGCGACAACTCCGTGGATACATTAGAGATTACATTGAAACGTACACCAAAGACCATAAGGAAATTGGTCGTAAAAGTTTGAAAAACCCGTTTTAGATTTCCATCCTTATCCTGAAAGTACTGGAATTGCTCCTTTCGTCACCAGAACTGCAAGATACTTGAGTCTCTAACAAAACTAGCCTGACAAAGATATAGCAGATAGTCCCACAACTTATTACGCACTTGTCAACGAAGGCCTAAAGAACATCCATCCTCGTTGGCCATGACAAATTCTGTCAATATCGTCCAAATTTATTTCCCCGTTTTCTTTATTTTGACTAAATTTTTGTGAACTCAAAATATGTTCTGAAAATTTGGAAAAGCTATTCTAATAATTTGGAAATATTGATACTATTATTTTCCTGTCGTTCCCAAAATATTTGCAAATTTTTTAGGGAATAAAGCTCCGAATATTATTAACGCAAACAAAGTGGCAAAAATACACTTCCTTTGAAATCCTTAGAAATTTTGAAGAGAAGGTGTTGAAGCTGAGGGATAAACTCTGATAAAGAAAGTATTTACCAGCCAAAAGGGAAAAGGTGGGAAAATTCCAGAACGTATAGCGTGGACTTAACCAGGGTAGTTAAGATTTGTCTGGAGTGTAATAGCTTGTAGGTCCATATCTATAATGGGAATTTAAAAACTATCCATCCCCATAAAGTCCCGTGCACCAAGCGTAACTAAAGGTTTTAAGGGATTGAGAGATTCTCTCTGATTGAAAATGAGACCAGATGAATGCTCGAATAGTCGGATATGTACCTTCCAAAATTTAATATCTAACTAAAGAGGTGGTCCCTCAATAAGTCTAATGTATGGTAGTATAATATAAGACCATAAATGTACCTACAAGTGTATCTTTCCCAAGACAATATAGTAGGATTTGATCGGGAGATGGACTCCAGTATGGATGAAGAAAGCCATGAAGATATGAAGCTTACGTGAGAAAATGCGGTATTTTTATGTGGTAGTTCGAGGAGGGTTGTTAATGGTTGATAAGGTAATAAAATGTCCATTAAAATAAATATAACAATGTAGCCAGAGGGGGTACAAGTGGTTCAAGCTCTCATTTGTCTCTATTAGGTAAGCTTCTTTTTCACAGTTTTTCCTCCTCCATGACAAAACTCTACATACGCTTCATTTCCACCATTTATTCCCTCTGTTTCTCCACTGTATATAATGGAGCCTAAAGAAGAAGAACCTTTCGGTGAAAATGCTAAAAGGTGTTAACAGGAGATGCTTCTCTCATTCCCCCCCTCGACTCAACAATCCTCACCAGCAGTGAGACACTGTACCAACTGCTTTTTTCCTCCATGCACACCTCATCGGCCCATTGTCGGCTTTCCTCATTGTCAACAGATACACTCACTCCTCTCCTCTCTTTTTTTACACACTTCCATACATATGAAGCTATACACAAATTTAAGCACATATCATTACCAACATTCGTTCCTTCCCATACGAAAGGAATACAATATTAAGCTTTGAATTTGAAAGACTCACAGCTAATAATTTTTGAAGGATGTATAATTATATGTATGGACATGTTCGCACTGAAAGTAAGAGTCACGGGGGAACGTATATAGTTATAAGGATAGTGTATATATTTTATGTATACATACTAGGAAGTATCTAGTATCTATTGAAAGAGAGAGATATTGTAGGAAATAAGCATGAAATTGCAATGGTACTTAATACCTTTTATAATGACTCAAGTTATGATTCTTGTAGTGATGGTAATGCTCATTGTTGTATTGTTTGTAGCATTGAGATTTACAGCTGTGTGCTCGGTATACCTTCCCTTTATGACACTATAAGGTAAGCTGTTTGTTTATATGTGTAGGAATATATATATATATGTAAAATATATGGCTTTGGACATGATTCTTACAAAAAACCCTGCGTACATATGTATGCTATGTGTAATGTATACCTGTGTAAAGTATTAAGGGAAGGTATGAGTCCGACTGATGTATTGGCATATGGGTGATATGTCGGTGTAATTATTATGTATGGGAAGAAGTTGAAGGCGGCAGATCGGATTGAGCCTTTTGTAATAAAGCATATGTAGCTGAACAACTGAACAGGCTCTCACTGCACTATCCTCCACTACATAAATACCTCTCTTGTAGCTTATTCCACATTGAAGAAATAAGAATAGTGAGAATAACAAGAGTGTGAGACAACAATAGCCATAGAGCCGAGTGAGCCTTTACCTGTTGTAAGACTTGTAATCACCATGGATAAGTTATTGACAACGAAGAGACGAAAGAGAGGAGACGAGGCAGGGGGCTCCAATGAAACGGCTACCCCCGCGAGGCATTCCAAGACCAACAAACACCTTGTCCACCAGCAAACCTATCTCCAGTCCCATACTCTCAATCCACAACACGGTCATCATCATCATCGGCTCTTCTCCTAATAGACTACTTCACTCTATAGCAGAGATTTGTTCGCAATTGTTCCGCAGCTTGGAAATCTCCTTGGCTGAGATTGCCTCAGTAGTCTTTTCCGCAGCTCATCATTCTCCGTCCCATCAACAACAACACTAAACTCCAGTAACTAATTTTCTCGGACAGTTATATTCAATCATTGGGCTCCTCGTTGCGGCGAGCTCATTCTGTTCTCTGTACACGTTAAAAAGGAGGTGTATATCGGGTATAGAGAAGCGGTGAAAATTACAAGTGTATCAGTGCTTAAGCTCCCTTATATGTGTAGGTGATATCATCAACACGATCAACATGTGAAATCAAGTGTTTTTATCATAGTTTCATTTATATTATATTATAACCTACTTTTTTGTAACTGGTTCGAGGATCGTCAACATGCTCCTGGAGAAATGTCACCATTTCTTATCCTTCAAGCACAGATTATCCTGTAAGTATGCTCTTGACATTATTATTACAATTGTACTTACGCATTGTCCTTGTCTCGCAAGATTAAAAGCCACGTGAATGAGTTGATAATTAATTGCTTGAGATTTTAAGCCCAAACGTTCATTCTACCTTGTAATTTTCTTTGGTTACTGAATCGCTTTCTTAAAAGCATCATATTCTTCCTGTACCTATGTAACCATGCGTTTCCCCTAATCCTGGCTTTTCTACAAGGTTTTTTTTGCCTTGCACTTTCTTCCTCAGATTTCCCGCTATGTATACCATGCTACAAGTTTTTTTTTTACAAATTCAGACAAATCCCTGTGGGTAGGTGTAGAAACGAAGAGAAATTACATCATTTTCCCACTCGCAATGCAATACTAATAATTATTGTGAGAAAACAGTGGATTGGAAAAAGTTTGAATATATATAAGAATCCTGTGGCTAATACAATATGGAATAACGAGTTAGTTATGCGTTTGTGTAGCATGAAAATGTTGGGAAGACAAGTTTATGAGGAGGAAAAATTCTGATGATGGTTGAGTATATTATTATAAAGATGATTTTTCTAGCATATTGTAAAGTTTAACAAGGAGAATATTCAGGTCATCGACTATAAACTTGAAAAGTTGTAGTAATTGTAAATCAAACGATTAAATCGTGTTGAAGGTGCACACATACAATTGCCCCTATGCTGATGGGCAATTAGGAAGAAGACAAGGTATGGTGCAGTGGTGGCAGAAAAGTTGATCTCTCCATATACTTTGTATGTATATCTCCCTTCTGACCACACTTGCATTGCGTCTCACACTCTGAGCACATTTTTTGATTTATGTCTGTGATGAAAAAACTATTACTAAAATTTATGATTGGCATGAGTCAATAAATCAATCATGTTTTGTCAACTTGAATGGAAGATGTTGAGATTAGATTATTGTGTGTTTCTGTGTGTGTCTCTCTCTCTCTCTCTCTCTTCCCCTTTCATTTTACTAGAATTATTCCAGATCATTGAAGTAGAGGATATAGTGAAGTAGAGGTTTGAGTGAGTATAAGTTCTAAATGATCATTTGTCCCAACTCCATCATTAACATGATAATCCCTTTACTAGTTTTCTAGAAAGAAAATATTCAACATACTTAACCTTGCTACAGATTTTTGAGTTGATCAGTGGAAAAGTTGAAAAAGGGGAAGGAGTCTAAGAGTACGTGTCAAAAATTCCTAATCTTAATCGTAAACATGAACTGTATAGACTAATTAGAGTGCCCAGACGAGTTTTCACACTTTGAGTTTTCACTCCTGCTTCTATCTCTCTCTCTCTCACTCACTCTCTTATACGATTCTTCCCTCCTCACATCAAAATACAATGGGTTTCAAGAGTTGTAGGAATGATCCTACAACTAGGAGCTCGTTAGGTGATGAGGGATTGTAATGTAGTAAGTGGGCATACAAAAGAAAAAGAAGTTGGTAGCAATCGTATCAGCACATTTGATCCAGTCACATTACATGTATATAATTATTCAAGGATGGAAAAAACATGCATCAAATTAAGGGAAAAAATCCTAAAGGTGTGTGTTTATGTATTTATGTAGGTATTTATATGTATATGTATGTTTGTGTCTCCGTGTGTGCTTGTTTGTGTGTGTGTGTATGTATTTCCATAGGATTTTTATTCAACATTTCTTGAATGATTTCACTCAGTCCAATTAGCAAGTAGAGGTAAATTATCATAAAATGTAATGTATATGTCATAGAGCTTTTCCTAAAAGATTCTCCTGGTTATGATGAGAAGGAAAAGTAATAATCCTTTTTATTGTTTGGACTCACTCACACAGGTATTCCATCCCATTGGTAACTTGTTTTGGTGCGGATTTTCTCTGCAACCGTATTCCGGGTCTGACACCGAAACAGAGAGAGATTTGTGAGGTACTTTTACATTCTATTTGTCATTAAACAACTTAATCCACAGTCCTAACAACGACACTGCTAATTAGCAGGTTTACATTTTCCTTACACTACATATATAAATTCCATGTCCTCTTTCCCATTTGAACTTTTCACTTGGCCGGGGGATGCATTAGTTGAACTTTCCCATAGCATTATTGTAATATTTTTTTTCAATTCAAAGAAATAATGATTTTTTTCACTGTAGGGTTTTTTTAAATAAAAAGAAGCTTGCTCATTAACACAGGATTTTTATTTGAAGTATGTCGTCGGGTAAAGTCCAAAAGGCGCTATATGCAAAAATCGCTTACACGGGATTTAACATGTACTACCATGCTTAAGCGATTTCTGCATATAGCGCCTTTTGGACTTTACCCGACGAATTATGCACTTGATTGCATTGTATGTACAGAAAAGGAAACTTTTTCAAAACGGGATTTTATGTATTTGAAATTTGTATTTATGAGGAAAGCTTTGACTAACAAAAATGAAGGACTAAGTTATTCAGCAAGCAGAGTACAGTTGACTTATGAGAGAGATTTCCTAAGCATATAGCAAATAGCAAATAGTATTGCTAAGAAGGAAAGTTTTCCTGAGAAGATTCCTTATAGCGAATATTAATGAAAAATATCATTGATTTTGAACGCAGACTGCCCCAGATGCACTGGTAGCCATTGGTGAAGGTACAAAGTTAGGGATTCAAGAATGTCAGCATCAGTTTCGTTTCAATCGTTGGAACTGCACTCCAGTTGGCAACAGCTTCGGACATGTTTCTGTTATAGGTAATAATATTATTAACGATATAAAAATTCTTGGAAGCAATTCCTCATTTCTCCAAATTTTAATTATAATTTTCGTCTCTATAAAAGGCGCTCTTTCCCATTTGAAAATTTAGTTTCAATTTAGTTTTTCTATGTCAATGGTAGGAAATGGGCGAGGGGATTTTGAAATTAAAATTTCGTGGAAAGCTGTAAAATAGTGGGGGAAAAGGAGGTTTTAGGTGCGTAAGTAGAATGTAATGAGAATTTAAAAGATTTTCAATTTACTTCCTAGAACTGTATTTGGAAAAATAAAGCACTCCCCAAAAACTGACAAGGCACAAAGTTGATTTTGCCCACGCGTGTTAGGTCCACATTAAATTCGAATTATGATTTATAATGAATAGCTATGTGCCTGATACTATTATTTGTTTCCTCTAACAGAGCATTTAACCCAACGATAGGGAGAGAGAGATAGAGAGAGAGAAGGGGGAAAACGATATGATGTGTAATAATAACAGGCTAAGAGGTGGGTGTGGGTAAATTCCAAACTATAATGAAGCCCACAGGGTGAAAATGTCATTAGGAGGGGAACAACCATAAATTAACTTTGTTCTTTCTTTTCTCTCTTTCTCTCTCTCTCTCTCACTCGATTTTTTCCTTCTTATTACTACAACTATACACAGAAGACCATCAAGAAAAATGCATCTCTTCAACGGATGGACATAGACTTTTAGGTAGTAGTTAGTAATAAGTATTATGAGTCTTGTTCTTAACTCGATAACTTGAAAAATCCGAGAACCATCCTCCTGGAGCATTCCAACCAACGTTTTTTCTCACTCCAACAATACAATAACAACAGCCCTTAATCATCTCTGCCGTGTAAGTTTTTTAAGTATGGCCAGAAATAGAAGACGAAAGAAAAAGTATGTTTACAGTCCGGTTAAATACTTATAGTACCACCGAGTACCAGACAAAATCTTCCTCTCTACCTCACACACGTCCTTATACACTTCCATGTACAAATACACTGTGAACATTATGAGAATTCATTTGCATTCGATGATAAAAAGGTTCGTTCATATACGATGAATGGATCAACTCTACCGTCGCTAATTAATACCGCCTACTTTCTTATGGAAAGATACAGATAAAAAGTTTAGGATATGCTGCTTTAACACCTGAGATGAGATACTCAATAAGTCAAGGGAACGTTTCTGGGAAATTACGGGATGGTTCTTCCTTTATATAGCCCTTTTGAAATTTATTCACGATCGATAAGCCTTTCTTAGCGAAAGTATTTTTATTTGTTTTTAAATAAAATGTTTTTCCAAATATGTTTTGTTTAGGAAAAATAATGCATCCAAAATGTACAAAGCCTCAAATGTGTATTTTCATTCATTCAATGAGTTTTCTAAAGGCAATACATTGGAGGATGAATTTTTTATTGGATTTTTACCATGAAGGTATGGAAATCTTCGTCCAGGGTATTTGTGCTATTGCTTGAGGATTATATTAGAAATGATATTTGAAGGCATTGAATATATGTATATATAGAGTTTGGTAAAAGATGTTTTTTCAATTTACTTACCAAACTTATTATTAGCCAGCTCGGAGCATCCAAGTACTTTTGAAGTATTTGAACAAGGACCAAGTGTTATTATCCAGACTTGTGTAGGTAAATACATAGATGAAATTCTTGTACCTAATAAATAGTAGAGTACGGTAATGTAAGGGAAAAGAAGAAGAAAGGTTCTCTCTCCGGTGGTGCCGTAGATTCTGTAAAATTTTTGTATACAGACTTATTTACACACTCATAAGGTATCAAGTTACAGCCCTGAGCGAGCCATCCCATCCGCAAGCATGGAGCAGTTGATGCTATTTACCATAAAGAGAGACTAACAAGGAGAAAAATTCTGTATAAATAAAGGTTTCAATTGCCTGGATCCTTTTTTGTCTGCCTTGCATTTTCCCTTATGTATTTCATCTCTCTTTTGTGTATCTATGTATCTAAGGGTTGGAAATGTCCCGTGTATTATTAGAGAGATATTTGGTGGATGTGTGCAAAGCTATAGCTTAATTGGAATATTCCTTGGTTTTGTTACCATTAGCATGATGAAGGCACAAGGGATTTTCAGGATGGAGCACACGAGAGGATAAAAAATAACTATGGAGGATGGATGTTGTATGTTATATCTATAGAAATTGACTATAGGAAAAAGTGAACCTTGTCCGAGTAAACTGTTTCAATTGAATTATCGTGATCTAATTTTTTTGCCGGTTCCTCCATTGTTATTCACTCTCCAGTGTTGACGGCGTCCTTTGAATTTTCAATAAGTTCTTATAAGATTTTTTTCCTTATTTTATAAGGACTGAACATCGTACTACCCTACTATTAGCAAAGAGTAGGAGGTTTTTGGATACGGTTTTGATATAAGATGTGCTGAGGACTGGGGTTGTGTCAGTTTTTTTTCTTGGGAAGTACATCGTAACGTAAAAGTAGAGTCTAATAATAAGTGGTCAATTGCTGGTAACTAGGCTTGTAGTTTTCTGTATACGCATTGCTGGACATGTTATTTGTTCTGGTTACAGGGAGTCGTGAGGCGGCTTTTCTCTACGCTATCTCTTCCGCAGGCGTCACCTTTGCCGTGACTCAGGTAATTCTTTTATGTTATTTCCTTTTAGTTTACATAGTAGAGAAATAGACCATGCCAAATCCTGATGGAAATGCTGGACAGACAGCAAGAGCAAGTACCTCCTCCCTTTAATTGCTTCATGAACATGTGAGGATCTGTCGGATGGTGTAATCAGAGAACTTTCAATGTTCCATCGTCTTGAGATACAGAGCTATTATGGCTATAACATTTAGATAGTATGTGCACTAAATGTAATAGCCATGTATAATGTAACGTATATGAGTCTAATCAAATACTCATCGTATACGTGCCATGAAAAGTATCTCTACGTCACGCTGTAAATTATTAAAATTCCTGTTATTTTTTCTAGAAGAACAGAAACTAGTAAAGCATATACGCCAGAAGGTTTGCTGCGATACGACCTGGAATTGTTATGGATTGAATTGGTAATTGAAAACTTCAATAGTTTTTTCCTGATGGTGTCTTGGTTTTTCGACTATTTACAGGCATGTGCTCGTGGGAATATCTCGTCGTGTGGATGTGCACCTCCTACAACCATTTCCACCTCGGCTGGTCATGGGGTAGGGAGCAATGGTGGAAGTTCCGCTAAATCAACAAGTCATCGAGACTGGGGTGTAGCTTCAGGCTGGAGATGGGGTGGGTGCTCGGCGGATGTGGACTATGCTGTGAGACTTGCTAGGAAATTTTTAGATTCCAGGGAAATTGAGGGAGATGCCAGGAGTTTGATGAACCTTCATAATAATAAGGCTGGAAGAAAGGTAATGCACACATGTCATGAAGACTACAACCCTGTATTTACAATAATGGTATTTATACAATTACTTATGAGGATATTGTTGTGGATACTCAAAAAAGTTAGTTTAGTAATAATTATTTTTGAGAGCATATCTACCTTGACATGTTGTTTGGAAAGCGTAAGTAAATGGTTATTAGTTGGGTGTAAGGATAATGGTATTTATTTGAATTGAAGACATAATATGAGACCTGCGTGTGTGTCAGAGTGACTGAGAGTTGAACTTCCCCAAAGGTGTAGACATATGATAGAGTGCGTGTACTTGTAAGGGAATGGGTAGTTTAAATGAAATGAAAATTTGTTTTCACCACAGGCTGTCCAAACCACACTTGAGACGGAGTGTAAATGTCACGGAGTGAGTGGGAGTTGCACCCTGAAGACCTGCTGGCTCAAACTGTCAACGTTTCGGCGGGTGGGAGAAAATCTTCTGGAAAAGTACAAAAGAGCTAAACCCGTGATGGCAGTAGCTGCCACACCACCGCCTGCCGAGCCCATTCCCAGTAGTAACAATAATTTTGGCGGAACTACCAGCTCTAGCAATGCTGCTAGTTCTACTGGGCCAAGCAGTACCAGACCCCGCCGGTCTCTTATACTAGTAAAATCAAATGGGGGTCCTGGTATTGGTCCTCATAGTGTAGGTTTAGGTAGTAGTATAGGTAGCAGTAGTAGTAGTAGTTTTCGGATGAAATATCAACGTTCCGTACATTCCACCCCACCTCGACCTAAAAGGTCAGACCTGGTGTATCTTGACCCTTCGCCCAACTACTGTGACGTGGATACAACCACAGGATCTCTGGGTACAAAATCCCGTCGATGCTTCCATCGGAAGGAACTCAATTCCACAAGTGATGAACAGTCCTGTGACATTCTGTGTTGTGGTCGAGGCTACAATACCCATCAGATTTGGAGAAGATGGAAGTGCCATTGTAAGTTCCGATGGTGTTGTGAAGTTGAATGTCAGCAGTGCCAGGAACGAGTTGAAATTTACACTTGTAACTAATCCCTAGAGGTTCTTGTACAATAATTTAATAAGAAATTATTATTCTTTGGTAAAAAATACCCGTGCTTTTTAAATGGCATTCCCTACTTAAAAGTATTCTCTTATCACGTATACTCCAAGTTTTTATTATTATTTTATGTACATAAAAAATGTTTTGTTTTTTGTAATAATAGCGATCGTTCTAAAAACACATGCATGAAATATATACGTTACTGTGAGTAATTAATTATACAATAGATTATTATTACTAATACATATGTAACTCCAATAAAAATGTCATAATAATTATCACTAAATGGTAAATTACGATATTAAACACACAAATAAATTATTTAACTCCCTATACCCGCCACACATATCTATACATTTACAAAAACGACGCATTTACGAGATAAGCCGAGCTAGTACTTACATTTACATTGTGATTATTCGTAACAGTTATTTTTAAACTTGTAATTTCCATCCGAGTATTAATGTTTGAGAGTTTAACAGTTCATCATTTAGATTTGAGAGACAATGAACAAATATAATTAAAATTATTATTATTCATGGAGCTACGACTACTCCTATTTACACACATCATACTTCTGCAACTGAGAACATTCAGAACAAACTACTTGACAACACCAAATAAATTTACATTTACATCTTTGAGCTGATTTGACAACCCGTGTTGTGAAGCCTCTATTGCAGCACAAGTTCTTGCAGCTGTCGGGTGCTGATGAAGTTCGGTTGCAAATTCGTCCTGTTGTCCCTGCGAATTCAAAATGAAGGTCATTAAGTCAAGGAAGTAAAAATCTAGTACTAAAAAAACATACGCTCTAATTTTCGTAGATGTTACCGTCGAAACTTGGCAATCTACAAACTCATTTACTCAATTACAGCGACTCGATTAGGCTCATTTAGTTACCACTGGCTCCGTCAGTTAAATTTAGTCATGACTTTGTAGTTTACATAGCTTTTTAGCTTTACTCCTGCTTCTCTTTCTTACCATAGATGCCTGCAGATTCATTGCGGTGACAGTAATTAGGAGATGATTCTACGTACACCAAATCATATACAGTTGGAACGGGGTCCGTTGATCTTTTCACCTGAAGACGACCTCGCTTATTAAGCTTGACCAAGGTTGCCCGAGCATAGCGTTCTTTCAAATGGTCGCCAATTTCTCGAAAGGATGGCACCTGGTGCCAGCAAGTGACTAAAGCACAGGATCCGGATACCCCATGACATTTACATGCAATTTTAGTCTTCTTCAGTACTGATCGTCGCCCAGCCTCGTTGTTATGAAGATTAGCAAGTATTTTTGCCCTCTCCCTCTTATCTGGCACATGCTTTTCTTGTTCCGGGCTGTCAACAAAGTTTTGGGCAAATCTTAAAGGAAAAAAATCAAATATTCAACACAAAGCACCCTTGATTTCTGACAACACCCGAGACTCTCACTTTGCATACAAAACTATCAAAATGAATGGCTATTAAAAACCATTATGACATTTGACTGAGATTTTAAGATATAAAGTAAATAGTAATAAACATACTTGTAACCATACTGAAGGTTATCTCCACAACCACCCCATCTCCACTCACTCTTCAACTCACTGGGTCTTACAGTCCTCCCACATCCACACGAAGTCAAAGAACCATCCCGACAGGATCTGGCAATTGACTGTGTGACTGCCGCTGACCAAACAGCATGAGCGAAAGCAATTTCCTTTGAACCTTTTAAAATAATAATAAAAAATTAAACAATAAACAACTTCCAAGTAAGTCAACAGAAAGTTTAGAGTGCCGAGA
>JAQFXU010004149.1:0-14158 GCA_034693705.1 Spatulosminthurus flaviceps
ATTCGTCGTTGCTAAACCCAACCGTCAAGTTGAATCACACAAATTAATTTAATTGTCTCGGGTAAAGAATAGCATTCCTTCTTTTACCAACGAATTTTTTGGAGGTTGAAGTAGACACGGTATCAACACGTGCTGAAATTATTCATCAGAATATATTTCTTCAAGAAAGTTCTTAAAAGGTAAAAATTTGATATAAAATAACCTTAAGTTTTTTCATTGCAATGCAAAAAAGTTTAGCAAGTACTAACACATACCTTTGAGCTCACTCACCGGAATGTAATGATAATAATATTTTAAACTTACTTGATCTTGTATAGTTCACATACCCAAGCACTTTGGTCACAAAATACGACATCCTCTCGTTATTTCTTCTCGTTTGGTCTCCCGCTGGCGGATCCTTTATTGTCCATGACAGTTTTCCTAATTTAATTGGTGTTTATAATTGAAAGGAATAACCACCAAGAAACCTTATCTAGCTCAAAATCACTTTTTCCGTAAGACATTATTTTACGATTGTATTTCATCATTATCACGTATCTCTTAACATTTTGCCAACATCCGAAATTAAAAATATTGATAGAGGACGCAGTGCCACAATGGCAGAGAAGCCTACTTCAACACGGAATATCAACAATGTAGGAGACGTCAGATGTCACGTTTTTCAGCCTATTAACGTCACAGGTGACCACGCTCAAATAAGTTTGACTCCGAGAGAGGAAAAAGATCGTTCAGAAATAACTGGGATTCATCACGATGTACAAGATCCCATTGAGTCATTTACGGGGAGAGAAGGTATTTTAGCGAACATCAGCAAAATTATCGAAAACAACCGAAAAGAAGGGAAAATGACGGTCCTCTCGCAAACGAACGTGGTAACTGGAATGGGTGGAGTTGGCAAGACGGAAACGATTAGAAAATACATCTACGACTACAAATCTTCTTACGGACACATACTCTGGATCAACGCGGACACCTTCATTGAAGCCAAAAATTCCTTTAGTAGAGTCGCCGAGAAGCTTCAAATGCGTCCCGAGGAATTTGAAAAAGGAATAGAGTCACTTCGAGATGCGGTTCAGGAAATTTACGACCGTGTTTGTAAAAAACGGACCCTGGTCGTATTTGATAACGCTGACAAATTTGGGACCGCCCCGAAGAAGGAGGGCATTTATGCATTTCTACCCAAGTCCATTCAAGCTGGGTGGGAGAAGCCAACTATCATTGCCACATCCAGGATCCGGACCTGGAATGCCTGGAAAAGTGTCAGTGTAATTGAGCTCGAAGGGTTCCAGGACGATGAGAGTTATCAACTTTTATTCAGTCAATTGGGATTGGATGACACGAAAGACACCCGAAGGCAAGCAGGAGAAATAGCATTGCTTACGCAGGGACTACCTCTTGCAATACAAGTTGTTATTCGGATCATTCGAAGAGAATCAAGGAGGAGGCAAGCAAGAGGAGAAACAAATTATACCATGCAAGATTTTTTGACTGATTTTAAAGGAAGCGGTGGTAATTTCATTGACGAGGACCCTAATGACTCTCCCGTCCCAAACAGCATTTTGAAAATTTTTAGCATTTCAATTCAAAAACTTGAAAAAGAGACTCATGGAATCCTTGCGATGAAACTTTTAATCATCATGTCATTTTTAAGTCCCGACAATATCCCTAAAGAACTGTTGACTTCTCTGTGCAAGACGGAGAAGATGGAGGAGCCGTTTCTGTCCGACGCGCTCCTACTCCTTCACAGCTTCAGTCTTGCAACGATGAACGGTACGTTCTACCAAATCCATCGCCTAACGCAGCGTGTTGTACTGCATCTCATCCCCACCACGACAACATGGTTAGCCAGGAAGAGCATATGTTACTTCCTGCGGCGTCTCGTCAAACCTCGACATTTTAAAAAAATGACATCACCAACCTTAAAGAAGGTTCAAAGAAATGAATTTTTACAGCTCACTGTACAACGTTTCGAGAAAATACTTCAAAGCATGGACCCAAAGTCCAGCACCATATACGAGGTACTTGAAAACGGATATCAACTAGCACAACATATTATTGACCAGCAAAGCTCAAGAACGGTCCAGTTCCACCACGTTTTAGCTCAACATTTAGAGTATAATGGAAGGTACACAGATTCCATCAAAATACTGAAAAGAACACAACCAAGGGAAAGGCGTAAATCTGAACTGATAGGTTCTTCGACTTTAAGTCTCTTAAACGATTTGGCAAGATTGTATAACAAGAACGGGAAGTACGCCAAGGCCGCAACGCTTTACAGCCAAGTTGTTAATAGTGAAGAAATTTCTAAAGGTAAAAATCATCCGGATACGCTTACCGCAATGCAAAACTTCGGAGGAGTGCTTGATAATCAAGGAAAGTACAACGAGGCCTTGGAACTGTACCGATATGTTTGGAAAGCCAGGGAAAAAACACTGGGTCAATATCATCCTATGTATTACACTTACTTCAATGCAAAACATCGCAGGTGTGCTTGATAATCAAGGAAAGTACAACGAGGCCTTGGAATTATACCAACATGTTTGGAGTGCCAGGCAAAACATTCTGGGTCCGAACCATCCCAATACGCTAACCACAATGCAAAACGTAGCAGGTTTGCTTGATAATCAAGGAAAGTGTAGCGAAGCTCTCGATTTTTACCAATATGTTTTGAAAGCACAGGAAAACATTCTGAGTAAAAACCATCCCAGTATACTTACCATAAAGCAAAACTTGGCTGTCGTGCTTAATAACTTGGGAAATTACGAAGAAGCTGTGGAACTGTACCAATACGTTTTACAAGCCCGGGAAAACATTCTGGGTCCAAATCATCCCGATACACTTGCCACCAAGCAAAACTTGGCTGGCGTGCTTGATAACCAAGGCATGTACGATGAGTCTGCGGAACTGTATTTACCAAAATGTTTTAGAAGCGAGTGAAAACATTCTGGATAAAAATCATCCGGACACACTTGTAACAAAGCAAAACTTGGCAGTCGTGCTTAATAAACAAGCTAAGTACGATGAGGCTGAGGAACTTTACCAATATGTTTTGGAAGCCCAGGAAAACATTCTGGGTCAAAATCATCCCAATACACTTACCACACGGCATAATTTAGCGGGCGTGCTTGATAATCAAGGAAGGTTCTACGAAGCTGTGGAACTCTACCAATATGTTTTGGAGGCCCAGGAAAAAATTCTGGGTAAAAATCACCCCGCCACACTCACCACAAAGGAAAACCTGGCATTCTCGTTTAATAACCAAGGAATGTATAACCAAGCTGTGGAACTGTATCTTAATGTTTTGGAAGCCAAGGAAAACCTGCTGGGACAAAATCATCCCAGTACACTAAACATAAAGCAAAATTTATTAGATGTGTATATAAACCTGCGAAATTACGATGATAGTAGGTTGTGGTAGTGCACCTGATTGGAAGGCCAGGAAAGCGACTTTCGCTGTTTTTCTTCTTCGACAGAAATTCAACCAAATTCTGGTATTAGCATTTAGCCATGAGCAAAATAGGAAACATAGAAATGTATTTCACGATTTTTGTGGTATGAAAAGTAATGTAATCATAATAGGGAAAATGCTTGGAGCGCTACAGTGGCATCTCTCTATAGTGGCAGAATTTCTGAGATCCCTTGGGTGCCACTGCATAGAGGATATACTGTATTTCAGCAAAAATTATTTTCACTAGCGCAGCGGTAGCTTTCAAATTAATTTTCTTGATACGTAATAATATTAGTCGTGATGACGATTATTGTTTACGCATAAGCACGCTGACCGATTATAAACATTATCATCCGAGATTACGGCCTAAGTAATGTTCACAAACATTTTGAGCAAAATCGGCCCGTTGTTTTTGCGTTATCGTGATGAAAACACGGACTTAAAGAGGACATGGGTACATAGCTATTTTTGGAATAAAATCACTTGTAAAGATTATTTCTTAAGGCAGGCAAATTTTGGAGTCAAACATCGCAAAATTGGGTTATGGATGCCGCCGGGCACATTCCTGATAATGAAAACAATAAAGTGACTAGCCTTTTAAGTTTAGCTGAATTCATGCGCCTTATAGTTTCCATAAATGTTTTACTTTTTTACATGTCTTAAATAATTTTGCTCGGTGTACAATATTTTTTTTTATAATAACGGCCCAAGATTTCACGATAATTTTAGGTTCAAATCTTATAGGTATACTGGCGGCGAAGCTTAAGTGGCGGAGCGTGCAGAGTTACCCACGGACAAAATTCAGGAGGTTAAGTTAATGGTGTTGTACCCAGCAAAATTTGCCCAATTTTTTGGTGGGTACAATTCAAATACCGATTTTACAATGACTTGACATAACTACTAGCCTATTACATTGTTCTTAGCTATTAGCTTGGTCTTCAATCAGATTTTTATTTTCGTATAAAAATTTCGTGTAAATTGTATGCAATCTACTTTGTTGTTGAGTTTCAAAAGTTAAAGGAATTCAACGAAGGAATTCATCAAAGGAATTAATTGAACAGCCAATGAAATATTGTAGTACACCGATGCATGTATGCACCCAAGTTGCATTTCAATGCATCATGCACCATCAAGCACAACCACGTAAGCAATCATGAGAGTCAAACATTTAGGCAAAGACGAATGATATTTGGACGAAACTGTTTGCCCAAAAAATACACGTCGAAAATGTTTCTGGACGAATTTTCCAAGACCCCTTGAAATAAGTTAGTTAAGAGTAAGTCCAAGGGAAATGTGTAAGCCCAAAACATCATATTTTTTTAAAATTTGTCATTTTCAAAAAACGTAATGTGTGCTGTGTTTCATTACCAAGGGCGTTGGAATTTTAGTAATAGGTTAAGCTGCTACGGCATTATGGCCAGAAATGCCATTTTTCGTATTTCAGGCTGTATCTCCCGAACTAATGGGGCGATTGACGAGGTAAGTAAGCATTTAAGACTAATTGAGAATGGCTGAAAATTTCAAATACCGTCCTTTCAGAATACAATTAGTAATGATAAGGTTCTTTGCTGGAGTATTTATATTTGCGTCGATTAAAACGTCGTTAAACAGCACGCGCGTTTACGCTAGTCAAATTTAGAGAAGTTTACACCAGACTTTTACTCACTTTCACCTACGAATTTGGCTTCAAACTCCTTCCACATTTGGAAGTGTCTATTTCAATAAGAAAATATGGCCGCAGGGTATTTAGAAAGATTCACCATCACCACCAAGACAGAACTTGGTACATTTAAAACAGTTTTTAATTCTGCCCAGGAATCTGGGCAGAATAATTCTCATGAAAGAAAACAAAAAAAATTATTTTGGAAGCTCAAAATGACAAAATTGTAATTGTGAATTAATGGGAGCCAATTTAAAATAATTAATCACGACAGCATTGGAGCTGTTAGCTGTTATACCTTGAAACTATAAAGTTGGGGAAATGGATCTATTTCCCTTAAGTGGGGGAGTAGGATAACGTCGGTATTATTTGACTTATTTGTAATGGTACATACATGGTGAGACATGAGGTAGTATCAGGGAAAGAGTCAGATTGTATTTTAATGAAACCAAATGTTGATAATATTTTGTAATATATTATTTTATGAAAACTTAGTTACCCTCTTTTTAAGTATAATGTTGTTTCCTTTAGACTTTGTTTTAGAAATATTCTTAAATCACGGTTTATTTATGTGTCTAAATAATCTGCCTATGTTTTGCTGTACCTATGCATTAAATAATTTATTTTATTGACAATGTAATTAACTTAAGCCGGAGTACCATAAATACGAGCCAGGGGTAGCTGGGCATTTTGTTAACCTACATAAAACCTACTGTAGTATTATGATTCCTGATTCAGTAAAATTAAGGGTCTCATCCGTCTCCGAACTTTGACATGGTCATAATTTACAATTAATAGTTTTATGAATAGACATCCACACATAGAATTTGGAAAGTTTAAAGTCGAAGTTTATGTTGAAATGACTAACGAACGAAATATTTTTGTTAAAATGAATAAAACTGTTCCTCTAGTAATTGAACTTAAAATTTTAACTGAGAAAACTTAGAGACGGACAATTTTTTGGTGTTTAAACCATTAAAATTGATCAACGTTTAGCAACTGTCCTCCAATTAGAGTCGTAAAAAGCGTACGGACAGAAGGACACAATCAACCGGAAATTCACCGTCAATATACTTATTACATATATGTGAGATATATGAGAATGAGAGAGCGTGTATATTGTTAGAGACTTAAGTTCACTTAATAATATAATGATGAGTTTTGGGAGAAAATCACTATAGTCAAGCATGTAAACTATGTTATTGAGCCAGGGCTTGCGCTCGATATTGGAAAATTTGTTCTACACAATAAAACTTTAAATAAAAATCGGGGAATTAAATATATAAAAAACCTCAAAAAATTAACTAAAAAACTGGAAGATCCTTGGCAAAACATTAGCAATGAAACAATCAAAAACAGTCCACTTTTATAATAATCCACCAATTATTAAAGACCTAAAAAGCGTACGGAAGGATAAAAACATTTTTAGGTGTATAGAATCGATAAACTTTAAAAATAGAGCTGCGATCAAGTTCAAGTAGGACACCCGCATTTCAAGTCGCAATCAAGTTCGGGTCAAGTTCAAGTAATTCCAAAATTGTGCATGATCTTTTCGGGTCATGTTCAAGTGTTAATCTCTACCTGCACGTGATTTTATCACTCAAATCATGTTCGTGTTGAAGTTGGGAAATATTTCATGAAGGAAATTTCATAATAAAAGTGATGAGTAGATGAGTTTAATCAAATTAAAATTGTTTTTTTTTTGTAAAAATTACTTCTTTTAGACTACAAAGTTGATTTTGTATAAGTTCAAGTCATGTTAAAGTCACATATTTGAACTTGAACCCCAAACTTGATATGCAAGTTCAGATCCAGTGTAAAATACTTGAAAACCCGAACTTGAACTTGAACGAAAAAGTACTTGAACCGAAATATCAAGTTCAGGTTGAAAGAAATATTTACTTGAGGTTTCACAGTCAATAAGTCAAGTTCATGGTCAAGTTTGAAAATTACTTGACCCGATCGCAGCTATGTTAAAAAAATCCGCCAATTGATGACCTAAAAAGGGTAGCGACAGATCGTCAGAAATTTTAGGTGTTGAAACGATCAACTTTAAAAATAATGCACCAATTAATGACCTAAAAAGCGTTCGGACAGATGGTCAGAAATTGTAGGTGTTGAATCGATCGACTTTATAAATAATCCACCAATTAATGACCTAAAAAGCGTACGGACGGCCGGTTAGAATTTTTAGGTGTTTAATTGATTTTATCAACTTATAAAAACCGTTCACCAATTAATGACCTAAAAAGCGTACGGACAGACTCACACTATTAATCGGAAATTTACCATTATAATTATTATACTTATTATTATTATGTTTCTCCAACAATATTCATTAACACAGTGTCGTAAATATTTTCGTAATCGTTGGGATGTTTTTTTTGTTCAATATTGCATATATATGATATTATTGTTCCTCAGACACTTTGCCATTACATTGTCCATCTCCTCGACCACCCTAAATTTACACTAAAACATGTAAAAATTCATCCCAACTATATAAAGAGAACCTTAATTTTATTAATCATTATTTCTCTCATAACTATACTACTGACTAAGCCTAAACTATTTTATATAAAATTACAAGCAATTTCCTCCATCCATATGCTTCGCCGGCTAAATATCTGTAAAACCCAGTTTTTGACAAGTTAATCGAAACTATATTTCCGTGACATTTTAAGTAGGGATTATTTATCATTATTCAAGTCCATTTCGAGGAATTTTCAAAGCAATTTCCCAATTTTTACATAAGCTGTTATGTATCTAATTGAGTTAGACGTACATTAGTGAATAAAGCATGTCACGATTTTGACATGTTAATACTCCATTCCTGTATTAAGTACACATGAGGAAATCAATATTACATGCATAAAAAGCTAGGTACAGGTAATTGTAACAAAAATTACAAGTATGCATACCAAATATTCTCGTTCAGTCAACACAGTTTCAATAACATAGTAATTATAAATAAATATTCTGTGAAATCCATGAAGTGGTAATCAATAATTAATTATTCATTTTTTATAGTTCTAATAATCCAAAAGCTTCTCCAACAAGGAAATTCACCCTTATTCATATGTGAATAGGGGAGTTTGCCTTAGTTGCGCCTCCACATTTAGAAATCGCCACAGAACACAATTCTCACCAGTTAAATTTCGAGAGCAACCCTGTAACTTTTGGTTACATACCTTAAATGTAGCTCTCCATGACCCCAAATGTAGACATTGAGACATCAATGTTTTGAGCTTGAAATTTTGATAAAAATTTGCAATCATCATATGCACGACACTTCAAACCAAATAAGACCAAAATTTGGGAGTAAAGCAAAACTTAGGCAGTGATTGTTTATATTATTGTAGGACTGTTAAAATAGGAGAACTACATAAAGGGACTGTGGAGGAATTCAGTGGAATATTATTTCTCGTCGGGGTGTAAGCAAAGCAAAAACGATTATTAAAAAATTAGTACAATAATTCATTTAAATTACAAAATTAAAATTAGGGTCGTCTTTTTGCAAACTCAGGAAAATCAAAAAAGCGGGTTTACTTCAAATATTGTAAATTACAGATATTACGAGCAATAGCAGCGTGGGGAGGGAAGAATCCGAAACTCGCTTTTTCTAATTCACCGAAAGGATTTGACCCACTTGGATTGTCTTGAATTGGCCAAACAGTAATCAAAAATAAAGAGGCCAAGTGGTTCGTATTGAGTACACACACCCATCAAAATTCAGGTCACACTATTGTTCAACCCTCTGATTGAGTTGTACAGTCACGTCTATTTCCGGAGCCCGGAATCATCATGAAAATAAGTAACGACTTAAGATTGTGCCTCAAAGTTGTAAAAGTTGGATGTTGGCTTGGTGTTTTACCATGGACGTGGAACTCGACTTCGAAGCGCTTGGAAATAACAACTTTGGTGGTAAAAAAGATGCACTGCCTACTAAACTACGCTGTAGTGTTTCTTTACACGATGATCATGGTCGCGCGCTACATTTACGTGGAATTTTTCCGCGAGGAAAAATCGTCTTCGGGTGACATGGCCGATTTCCAAATTCTTATCATTCTATCAATTAACTGCTTCCTATTTATGCTAGAAATCACTCGAAATTGGACCTCTCATAATTTCTACACCAACCACCTCATCCAGCTGAGTGAGAAGAGGTTGATGGTTAAGGAGGATCCAACTCCAGGGAAAAACTCAAACTCACTTCGATCCGTTGTAATCGTCGTCGTTGTTTTCGCACATGTCTACATTCTGAGAATGGCGGCTAAACCCGAGAAGGTCTACCATTTGACAGGAATGCTTCAATCAGGAGAAATAAGGGCATTTCCGGGGATTGTTCTGAGCACCGTTTCCCTCTACATTTACCTGGTCCAATATTTCCTCATCCTTTGGATCGCCTTTATCGTTTTCTATCACTGCAAAGTGATGAATTCCCATATGTCGTAAGATAATAATTCTTTCTTTCTGTCATTGTTTATGAGTTGTGTGTGTATAAAATTCTAAAGCGAGGGACACACTGGGACTATATACGCAGCGTTCACTTAATTTTCAAAGGAGCCTAATCTGTGTACGTTATTATAGACGCGTTGCCAAATAAGCAGCAGCGGGATACGTATATAGCCCTTTTTGCACTTTAATTTTTGGCGACGATATTTCTGGCGTCCCTATCATCGAAATAAGTCCTTATTTCATCGATACACACTCATTACATACGAATTTTTTAAAGGAATCTGGTGCGAGGGGGCGTATTTGGCGCATCCTCATCCAAACAGCAACTCATGGCGAGGAAATACAACGTATTGAGGCTTCTCCAGCGCGAGCATAATCAGTATTGGGGAAACTTGTACACAGTTGGGATGACAACTCTCCTCGTTGCAGTCACCTTGAATCTCTACCAAGCCGTGGTGGCACACAAGCTAAAAAGCATGGTTTTTGCCCCACTTTATTGGCTGCTTCTTTCGGTGGTCAATGCAGCCGCGGAACATTACGAAATGTCTCGGGAAATGCTTCGGTCATGGCGACATTTACGAGGAAATGCTTGGTTTCGCAAGTACCTCGAAAGTATTCATCCCACGGGGACTCAAATGGGCTCATTCGGTTTCATGGACAGAGCACTCAATTTGACGTATCTGGGCATTATTATTAATAATGCAGTCACATTGATTGTAACGAATAGAAACACTTGAACATCAGATTTTAATTTTAATTCCTATCATATCCTTGTAGGGATGGTCAGGGCGAAGGTACTTTAATATTTCCTGTTAAAATATTTCGATTTCCTATATCCTACGTATGCGCCTGTATTTGGTAATTTGCCATGCTTATTATGAGTTTCTACACACTTGTAGAGTTTAAAAGTAACCAGACCCGGTTAGTTGTTAGGGATCACTCTTTGTTTACATATATGAATGCTCCTATATGATGACAACAGCCGACTTCCGATCGTTAGCTATAAAGCATGTCAGACAAAATATTAGGGGTATTCTTGAATTATGTAAGATATATAGATATGTACACTAATTTCTACGGATTCTAATCCCTGTGAATATAAACTTCCTGGCGTAAGAATGAAGCATAAAATAATGGTAAAACTAGCATGTATTTCGGACAATTAAGTCTTCAAGCTCGAAATTTCGGATTGTTCTTTTAAAATTCAGCCACATTCATAGACGCTAATTTGGGTCACAATTGACTGACATATTGAAAGATTTGACCAAGATGTCGACCGATTTGGCTGAATACTTGACAAGTGGGACCAGATTTCTGACCAGGTGCGACCTGAATGATGACCTGAGTTACCGGAATGATGCTCCAAGTGTTGACCCATGAGACCCAAGTTTGGATCGTAATGTTGACCAATGCGGGACCAAAATTTTAACGATTGCAATGCAATCGTTAAAATTGTGATCAAAATATCCCGACCGTCGTGAGTTCTGATAGTTAGAATGAATCAGCACGATTTTCTTGGCTACCAATGGACTGGTTTTGATAAAATTGTCTATCAGAGAGGCGGAGATGATTCTGTTGGAGCATTAATGTAAACGATAGATAATTGATTTATTGACGGATTCAGCATGAGCCCTTACAGCCATTTGGTTTACGTAATTGTTAAATGAGTTGAAGCATTATGTAAAGGATAGGAAATCGAAACTACTCAAGGTAAGGTTTAACAATTCACATTTTGATGTGTATTTTTAGCTGTGTAGCTAGGTATGCAAGATTGCTAAATATTCGAGCTGCTTTTTCGGTGTACTTTATAAGTAGAGATTATATTACTTCAGTCACTGTTGAATATTTTATGTCATTTAAAAACATTATCACCAGAACCGTTTCAAGGGGCCATTAAAGAAAGTTTACATACTAATACATATGAAGAAATGACTATTACGTACATGAAAAAGCCTTTCGTTGTAGCTAGGTAAAGATATTGGTATTTATTAGTAAAATTACAAGTGTGCATGCCAAATGTTCTCGTTTATTCAACACAGTTTGAATTACATAGTAATCGTAAATAAATATTCTGTGAAACCCATAAAGTAGTAATTAATAAATAATAATTATTCATTCGTTCTAATTCTTCATTCATTAATTCTAGTTAAATCTATCATAAGTTGCAGTCGATCAAAATTGAGGGGCTACAATTGGGACATAAAGTATTGTATTTTGCATGTATTTAAACGTAACTTTCACCAATTGTTTCCTCAAAAAGCAAGGCTCACACAGATACTGTATAGCTTATATTAGAAAAAAACCAGATATGTTAGAAAATTTTTGAATCAGCTAGACTTTTGGCGAAAAACGGCAAATATTTAGGTTTTTCCCGATTTCGTATCACTTTGATTTCCAGAAATTATTGCCACTACACTGTATGTGAACCTGAATATTTTTTTTGTAAAAATTTACGGGGGGTGTCACACCCTCAGGTTAAATTAGCAGGGGGTGTCAGACACCCCCTGCACCGATTTAGGGAAATTACCCGTTTTCGGGGACCAAATAGTAAAATGAATCCGGGGCTACAAAACATCGGGTAGATGTAGTGACCTCAAATTTAATACGGGAATCAAACCAGAAGATCTCCCGGGTTACCGAAGTGCCTTTACTTGCAGTCTAGTTCCCGAAACAAATGCGGTAGAGCCTCATCTAGCGCTGGAAACGGTTCCTGCAATAGGGTTCGCTTCGGTGATACCCGGGAGGCTCATTTTGAAAGTCAGAGTCTTTAAAATCGGACTGCTGGTCAATAAAATGTTAAGGATTGTTATGACAAAAGCTTGATTGAATAAATCTATCCTTCTTTGCAAGAAAAATAAAAATTGAGTGTCCCTATAATATGAAAACAAGGTTGTATCTCTGATATATATAATATTCCTGAAATGACTTCAAAAATTGAGAAGTCTACAACGTTTTTCATCCTGACTACCGATTGCTCGAATATTTGATTCACATCCCGGGCCTCGTCTAAACCCACTTAACGGGGTTCGGGATCCAAAAATCTGGTTTCATTTTCGAAACAGTTATTTTGCCATATATGTTAGCCTCATACAATTTGTATTTTTTAAAATTATTAAATAATTACAATAGTATTCCGTTTTACTCATCCTATCCTTTACTATTTGTATAAGGACTTTATTATCATTGCTTCCCGTCGGAAGTAACCATTTCTCAGTATAATATAATATGTGACAAACGTTACATTATAATCTAACGCCGGGATTCGGTCTGACTGGTATTACATTTGCCGTCACTTTTCCGACATTAATTTTAATACTCGTGTAAAAATCCACTGATACACAATAAATATTCCTCATCCTTCATTCTTTCGGCTTACACTAGCACTATTTACTCTGGGAATGCTATACAAATACTGCACTGTAATAATAATAATAATAATTTATTCGGGACGATTAATTGTCCTAGGCCCTTACAACCAACTGCACTGTAATAATTCACCAGTGGTTTATTAAAGTCGAAGTTTAACAGTCATTTTAAGGACTAAAGTATTAATTTAGACTGTCAAATTTCAAAAAAATTAGGCCAATTATCGGATCACGCAAACAAGATAAAGCGAACTCAGATTATAATGTTAATTTGGATATAATATCCTTACTTTCTTGTCTAGTTGTTATATTGCCGCAATCTTGAAACATCTGCGTCGTATGTTTTCCATAAACATATGGTATCTAGTAGTATCTAACAGTTTTTGCAAAATATCAAAATTCCACGGATTTTGACATAATTATAGGTAGGTGAAAAGTTATTTTTGCTAAAAAAAAGCCTTTTTCATAATTCACTAAAACATTTCTTTTCTTTCACTGCAACTATACACATTTAAGAAAAAATTGGACACCTTTAGCATTCTGCCATGAGATGCTTTTCAGGTTTTTAAATAGAGCTGACTCTGTATGTATTCCTGGGATGAATTATTGTGTGCAGAGAAAATATATCAGACCGTGAGAGAATTGGGCTAGATGTAATGCAGCCATAACTTTATTAGCCTGATTCTACTCTGTATAAATTTAAAGCATCCCAGAAGTCCATTCTCTGCTTGATTGGATCGTCAGCAACATCATTAAACTGATTACTGAAATATAAAAAATTGATGGGATTCCGTCCACTCGAATCAGTGGGCTCCCAAAATTTTTAATCAGTACTTGAGGTTTTGATCAAACCCCAAACCAAATTGCAATTGATTTGTACATCTTTAAATCTAACAGGGTCACAAATATTTTTTTAAATTCAACCACTACAAAAAAAATTGTTGTGTTTACGATGTTGTAGTTATTATTGTTTTATTATTAGACAAAAAATAGTCACTTCTTTAGTGTCCATTCTTTTTTGACAGTTTAGTAATATAATAATAGTTATTGCTATGTATTTCATGTCAATCATGTCACGTATTTTAAAAATCCCAATGACTGTAAGAAACTCATCCGATGTTTAATAGGATCGTCAATAACCTTGGGAACTTCATTTAGCTCAAAATATCTCAAAGGTCCTGTCTTCTCCAACAGAGGGAATGACAAGCCTCGGAATTCCAGGTTTCT
>JAQFXU010004150.1:0-14155 GCA_034693705.1 Spatulosminthurus flaviceps
AAAAAAATCGTAGGAGTCTTTCCCAAATCAATGTATATATAAAAAGACATGATCTTGATTCAAAACGAGAGGATACTAGACTTCACATGGTGCGATATGCGATATAATCATCCTCATTTATTATTATTACAATTTATATATGATAATTTTTTTTATCAATTTAATAAGGAATGGAAAAGATTCAATGTGATTCTCATGATATATGGAAGAAAACCAAGTTATTTTCTCTATATATGACTCAATAGAAGAATCCCGTTTTTATGAGTTATGGCTATTTTATACATAGGCATGTATAGGGGGAAAAAAGTATGTGAAAATGAAATGAGAATTTTAAAAATGCAAAGTTGGTGGATGGAGGGAAGATTAATTGACAGTTTATTTATTAAAGATGCATGGAGTGCCCTTATTAGCTAATTGCGCTGGCGGAATATATCGCATCATGTCAATAGAGTGATTCTCTCCTGCACAATAATTTCCTATATACAACTCAATACAAGATGTCTTGTCATTACCCATATGCAATTCTCCTTTCATTTGTATGTATAGCTTATACTCGAGAAAATTATTTATTTATTCTTTAGTCCCATACGACACCGTATGAGAGAATAACTATTTTGACCATAATATTATTGCTCCCTGAAGAGAGATCAAAGGGAGATGTACGCTGCGCGAGGATGAAATCAATGAGAAAAAAATGTCTCTTTCCAAGAGCTCCATAATATGTTCATTTATTAGTAGGAGGGCTTTGAAGGGACATAATTTCCATTTTTTTTTAAATTATTAATACATGAATGTGAGTGAATAAGATAGCTCCATGCTTTTACAATATAATGTAAAGTGTGCTCAGTGCCTATCCTTTACCACGCACAATTACACCTTTATTTTTCTAAAGCATAATATCGCTATATTGTATTGACAACAAATTCTTACATAATTTTTCCCTAGTAATTTTAAATGCGAATTTCTCATAGAGTTTTTATATGAAAATTCTAAATACTACGTAAATTTTCTTTAAAGGTTCATAGCAAAGGAAATTTTTTTTAAAATCACACAAAATTCAAATGAATGGAAGATGAGCTGAAAAGTAACTTTTATTGCCCTGTAACTACACTCCAGTCATAATTGATAGCAATAACCATAAATAAATTACATTTTCCAACAGTAATAATTTCGTATTTCAAAAAGCTCATGCTAAATATGTCTATTGTAGATAAATGGATTTTTATAGCCCATTCAAATGTATAAGAATGTATGGTTAATTTTTTTTGTAATTTCATCAAATCATTCAAGTGTGTAGACTCAAGTGGTTGACATTGTGGATTACTTCTTTCTTTACAACTACAACTATACACGCACATAATACACTACCCACGTACATACATACATATTCTAGGAATCTCATTACTTGGAGTTGACCACCATGTACTTGAGAGTACTTACAAGTATACACATTTAGTTAACCCATGCTATAAGGTTGGGGAGGAAAATGTGTAAAACGTGAGGCTTAGATGTTCACATCACCCTCAATAATTATTATTCAAAAATAATTAATGATGATCTGCAAATAGAAAATTGCTTTTGTGTAGTTTAATTTCATGTACTGCGTACACTGTACTTGACTCTATATACTAGTAAGATCTGGCGGCATGAGAGAAGAGAGGTCTTTCATCGAACGAATTTCTACGAGTATAATCTCCAAAGCCATGAAATTGTGAGAATTATGATGACTGACTTGTAATAATTTACACTCTATGGTCTTGTACTTGGTATAATAAAGCTGTAGACGAAGGCACTTTTGAGAGAATCTTATCGATAGAATTAATCTTTACATTCATTTTTCTTGATAATTTTTTGATAAGGATTTTTTTTGCTTATGTAATTTAGAAAATATCCAAATGCTATCAAGTATGATTAGTAATAACAGCTACTACCGCCACAATGTAAAGTTATAAAATTCCTGATTATGGAAAAATCTCTGTCCCTTTATACACTCAAGCACAAGCTACTTCACATAAAAATATTATTTGAATTGTGACAATAAGAAGTTCAATGTGTACAACAAGAAAAACGTTGTATTTTATACCAGTTCTTCTAGAATAGGATTTGACGTTGTTAAATTGCCTAAGGTCCTTTTGTACAGTGCCGATCTTACATAGCCACTAGTTAATTATAGTGTTTATAGTATGTTCAGAGTTTGTGAGAATGTGACCCTGCAATTTTTAATAATCCCTTGTGCATCATCATCATCACAAGCAAGCTAAACACACATCCATGTAAATGCACCTACTATAAAGCCTATGTTAAAACCATAGGAATTCCACAAGGAACAATAACATTAGAGGAATAAAATCTTGAGGAGTAAATAAACAAAACAATGTTACATGAAAATTAAAAGGACTATTTAATTATACACTCCACGACCTATTGTTCATTTGTTCCTACAGGGCAGAGCGCAAGTAATAGTTCCTTTAATATCAAATCCATACATATTGGAACAATCTCTCGGATTTTTATCTCTCTTATTGCCAAATCATGCCCTCTTATTACAAATTACCAAATGGACCATTCCGTCCCTCGTGAGATCATCACCAACATATTCCTAGCTACGTGTTTAATGGTCTAAAGTATAAGTTTAAGTATAATCACCATATTTTATTGTCATAGTTTCTTCCTACATTTTATTTTCACCCATAGCCATTGTCTTACTATATGTTACATAAAAAACCTTTATAGGATTTGAGAGAGCATGGGTATGCTTTTAGGGCGTAAAAAATAATGAAAAAAAGTTTTTTTTAAAGCTTCTCCATAACCTACAGTAGACGATATTTTAACTGTTATTTCTTGACTTGGCCAAAATATGATTCAACTATCTGAGAGACGAGCCATTTTTGGAAGTATTAATGATTTTCATGGGTTTTTACCACAATAATAATAATTAATATGACTACACAGCACCTTACCCTTTTTTCACGACAACAATACCGAATGAGAAAAAACACAAATGAGACCTTCCCAAAGGAAATATAAGACCATTGAAAGGCAGACGGTTCATGTTTGCTGGAGGACATGTATGAAATTTAATACAGTGCACATCCAGATTTTTCTCATCTAAATTTTTTCTTGAATTATAGCATAGCATAGCTACACAAATAAACGTGAACGTTGGAAATGTAAATGGTTTTAGAGAGTGAGAGGGTCTGGGTCGAGAGATGAAGAGTAGAAATAATGTCCTCCTAAAAAACCTCATAAATAATTTGTCTCTGACAGATTGTTACACATTTCTACCCATTCTCTGGGTAATTAACAGTTTATTTAGACTTCATTAAGAGTGTAAAAACATTATTGTGAGCTTCTCTCCCTTATAACAGCCTCATTTATTTTTTTCTCCTTTATTTGGTCCGTCGTCAGTGTGTTAAATAGTAGCTCTAAAAGAAAAATCCCATTATTCTCTCATCCTCTCATGCTTATGAGTGCATAACTATACAATACTATGTACAATGTATAAGAGAGAAAAAAGTGAAACAATTAACTTGGCAGTAGTTCAAGGTTATATAATAGAAAATCCATGGACGTATGTACATGTATAGAGTGGATATATCTATCTGTGCTTGGATATGAGCTATGAATATAATAAAAATCAAACCCAAAAATTATTATTTTATGGCCATTTGGATGATGATCCTGTTACACTGAAACCCAATATACTACAATAGCCTTAGAGTATAGAATTATTTACATGTAGTCAAATAGCCTGTTACATTTAATGAGCGTGCTTATGAGTTTGGACAACTTTCCAAAAGATTAAAATCATGAAAGATGATTTTTATATTCCAAAGGAAAATAATATGTGACTGACTTTTCAAAGTTATTAGTAGTCAAAGGACGATATTTGATTAAAATTCTGTCAATTTCTTAACCCATGTTCTTTTATACATATATATTTGCATTGTGTATTCCCTCTTAAATGTATCTACTTTTTATATGAAGCCTTATATAGGGATAATAGAATGATATAATTATTATTTTTCTATTTAACATCAACATTTTCCCATTTAACTAGCTTTAAAATATGCTCAAAGAGGTTTTTAGTATATACAAATTACATGCACTCACTGTGTGCATTTATTTGCAAATAATATATATGTGCACTGTAACAAAAAAATTACCCTTTTAAAGTAATAGGTATATAAAGTGTACTAATAAATTCATATTGTTTTTAATAACAAGTAGAGAAATAATTTGTAATAAACGTAGCAAAACTATAGGAATACGTGTCGATTGAAGATGAGTTTTTCTCGTAAACATTTTTTCCCTACAATAATAATTTTTAAAATGCTATAAAAATTTATTATTTTCCCACGCTAAGGTATACAAGTCTGTACATAATATAAATACATAAATATGTACATTGCATGTGTACAAGTCACTTTGTAAACCTGACACGGATCATTTTAATTGCCGTAGATTAATTGAGAGGAGGATGAGAGTTGCAGTAGCAAAATACTTGGCAGTCGTAATTGTTCAAATAGATTGATAAATGTTATGTTTTTTTCTCAGGGCACTTCATATATGTATGTGTATCTATCTGTATAAAGGATATAGTAAGAAAAAAGTAACCACTCCGCATTGTCTTCCAGTCATTGACATTAATAAGCTGTTGTGTCAGCAAGCCTTTGTACATACAAACATCTCATGGAGAGACGATGTCGAGCGGCTGTCGTATACGTAAAGGAACATATTCTTAAGAAAATATATACAATATCATTGTAATACATAAATATAAATACATGTATGAAACAACTTTCCGAGAGAAGTGTTGTTTTTTCCCTTTAAAAATTCCATCAGATTTTTTGTTTTTTATTGTTATTTTGCATATAAATGCAGGTAAAAAAAACAAAGCAAACTTGAAATGTCCAACAATCTGGAAACTTGGAAGGAGTAGTAATAAAAATGCCATTTTTATGGTCTTTTGTAATTTTAAAGCGTGTAGTCATTTAGGGCTATTTTGAATTACATTGTTCGTGATCTGTTTACTTGAACATTTTATATCATCCTGATTCATTTTACCTCGGTGAATGGGTGGTCTTGCTGTTTTCTTTCGTCACAATGTATAAAAATCCGTGGGTGTCTTTCTCAAATGTGCTCGTACAGTATAGTTTTTTTTCATAGTAATTTTTATTTATTTATGTATCTTCTATGAAATTAGCCCAGAACATTTGACCATGAGGTATATAGAAATAATATATGGAGAGTGTGCAATCAATTAATGCGGAATCCTCAGCATTGTTAATTGTTATGGAAATAATTGTAAAGAAGATCCTTTCTGGAAAAATCCAATTTGCTATGAATGGGTAATGGTGGTGGGAAGGAGCGTGTAATGTGAGTGAGAAAAATACATTTTTTCGCTACCTTTAAATCAGACCATATTTCAAGTCCAATAGGGATGGGTTTTCAGAAGGTAGCAATTTATAGTTTTTTCAATGGCTTTTTTCAGCCAATTAATATATAAGGAGTAGCTGGAAAGGATTTATATATATGGTAATTAAATTAATTTTTTTCAGAGAGGTTTTTCCTCGGATTTTTAATTCAAAATCTAAACAAAAGAAGACGAGAGAGCTTTCAATTAAAAAATGAGTCATTCCTTAACGGTTATGGAAATATTATTTTTAAATAAGCAATTATTATATTATTTTATCAAAATGGATATTTTGATTCCTCAATCACGATTTTTGTGCTCCATGCAAGAGCCCAACTGGTTTTCCGGCTTCTGTCAATCCTCCTCTTCTGTCAGCTTGACTTTTTGTTATTGTCAATCTAGCCTTTTTGTTGACAGTCTAAAAAAACTTATGAAGGATAAGCCAATCATTGGAAGGAGACCGCATGTAAACATATGTATAAAAACAGTTACGTATAGATATGTATATGTAAAGTAAATCTATATACACATGGATGGAGGCCATTAGAAATTGGCTCTTAGGGACACTGTCAACTATAAATTCAATTTAATTTAATAAAATTCAATTAGCAAGTAAGACGAGTGACAGGATGTTAATTGAAATCGATTGGTGACATTTTCCCTCCTTTACAAAATCAATCAACAAGCCTCACTTTTCACCATTATTCTAACCTTTATTGATGATGGATGAGCTTAGCCTTGCCTTTATAAGATTCCTATTCGGTTATTCTCATCCATCAATAAAATACTAAATGTCAATTTTTTCCAAAGAAAATTTTCTAAAATCATGCTCTATAATAGAACTGAAGTAAGAAAAAAAATATAAAAGTCATGGGGATACTAAAAGCCAGGGTCGAAATTTTTCGTACATACTCATTTGTATAAACACTTAAACATTTAATACACAGAATAACAGGAAGAAGAAGAAATGGAAGCTGATATTGCGTGATGGTAATGAAAAATACATTTTCCTGACCTTTCAACTTTCTCATATAGAGATTCTAAGAAGGAGCTAATGAATGTACTATAAGTTAAAGTAATAAAATCAATTATTGTGAGATCCAAGGTAGTACATACATAAAGATATTGGGCGATGAAACATTTTTAGTGTTGGATATGGGAGCGTGGACAAGTGTGCTAGGTATAAATGATGAGGATGCTCATGTAAATGAAGTGATGATTTTAGCACGAGGAAGTATAAAAAAATATTAACCACAAAGACGTTTTCCTACGTAAAGGTGATAGAGAAAAATCCTCCTTTGATCAATCACGACACGACGTAAAGTTCAATCTCTCGGAGTATCTTGGTCCAGCCCAGCTCTAATAGTCGATAATGTTCCACCAAGGCTAGGGATTTTTACACTAATCATCCATACATACGCATTACCATGTATGAGTCAGGGTTGGCCATGCAAATATGGAATTTATCTACCATGTACCTATACATACATGCGTCAATATAAGTAAAGAAATATCCACAATACATTTTCACATGTCATCATCATATGTAAGAAAATAATCAAATAAATTGTAGAATACAATTTCGGAGAGTCTGTTTGTCTATACCGTGTAGAAGCGTAAATTTGATCGAGGGTTGTGTAGTGTGTTGCAGACACATACTAATTACCATAATATATTTATATATGAGCCAGCCCTGGTAGTATTTAAAAAAGATAAGGTGAGCTGATTAAGCTGTAATCAAAATATAAAGATGTACTTCGGAAACAGGACAGGTCCTTCATGGTAAGTTGCACAGCTTAATGAGGGAGAAAAATGTGCTGAAATCCACGAATGTACATAGCAATGACGATCAAATATACTCTCCATATAGTTAAGTTTATGTACATATACAACAAAGTAAAATCTTTATTGTGATTTTTTCCTTACACCTTGTATAAAAATCCAGAGCTATATTTATAATAAGTGAAATGAAAGCTTGGAAAAATTGAATATGAGAGAGTTGAGTCAATACATTTACATAATAATAGAATAATAATACAATTTAAATATTATTAAAGAATAAAAGTGATAAGATTTTATGAGATAATTTTTTATTTTATAAAAATACATACAACTGATGACATCATTCCGGGGCTCAAGTATCATCAAAGTAAGTATAAACAAAATTATCCGGGAGGGAAAGGACCTTTGTTATTTGACCGGCGGTTCTTGGAGCTGTAAAAATTGACTCTTCTTCCATTTTGGCAATGATGACTTCTTGAGCTGCAAGTTCCGCTTCTAACTCTGCTTCAATATCTAAATCATCTTCTTGTTGTTTATGAGATTCTTCCAAATGTTTCATGAGTACGGCCACCACCACATTAACTAGTACAAATTGAGCCATGAGAACAAAAACAACAAAGAAAAGTGGAGCTACGATGGGTGACACACAACAATTTTGGTAACAGTCCGGTTGACTGTCACAGTCTTCTCGAAGGGTGTCCTTTACGAAAATAAAATCCATACCGAATTAAAAACCACACAAAAATAGCATTGATTTAAAAATATTTTTATTTATTCATTTTTACCTTCATTATCCCATTCCAATTATCTCCCGTTGCCACCCGAAATAGCGTTAGAAATGCCATTCCAAAATTATGGAAATTAGCATGCTCACCCAAGCCTTCACAAGGATGGAAATCATCACAGGCAAGTTTCCCAAATAATTCAACTCCAAGAGCAGAGAAAATAAAAAATAATAAAAAGAATAACAGTCCTAAATTGCCAACTTGAGGAAGGGCTTGGACCACCGTGTCCAAAAGAGCACGGATTCCTCCCGCCATCTTCAATAGCTTCAGTACTACGAACAAATTTAATATAAAAAAATTAAATCCACACACAAAAAATAGGAAATATTTTCTTACATGAGATCATCCTTATTTTTAAGATCCTTCATTTTCTACACAATCATCCACACTTACGTAATACATAGAAAGAGAGAAAGATCCATTAAAAAGATAAGGAAGTGATTATGCATATACCTCGAGCAATACGTAGCACGCGCATCACTCTCATGATGGTTGGATTGATAGGGATTAGGTCGGATTCCATCTTTTCAAGAATAATCCCAACCACGGAAAGAATCACAATACACACATCAAGGAGGTTCCATTTACTATGAAAATATCGTCTAGCACCAAGCGCCACTAATTTCAATGCTCCTTCAAGAATAAAAACTTCAGTAAAAAAGTAGTTGAACATTCTCAGGACGTAGCTTAGCTCCTGTAAAAAATCCATCATGATCATCATAATATATTTACTCACTATTATACAGTAACAGATTTTATCAATAAAGCTCATCATTTAGCTTGGAAATATTATAGTAATTAAGTCATTATATTACGAACATCAGGCATCATGTAGAATTCCATGGCCATGGTGACTACATTAAGTCCAATCACACCGGCAATGGCCAAATCAAAATATTTTGACGTGACCAGACCATGAATACGCAATCTCCAGTGTGAGTAATTGCCCCAGTACGGCGGTGCTCGTAATTCTAAAATCATCAATCAAAACATGTTCATAAAAATCATCCTTAATCGTACTTAAAAAAATATTTTTGTCGAGAGACACGTCCACTTTATTATCTACACCATGTAATTATTAGCCTATTAAGGAAGTTCCTATTTTACGATATTTCCATGCATTTGCATTCATATCTAAAAAAATATCCCTCATATAATAAAATATGTACATCAAAAAAATGTCCCTGTACAAAAAAATTTCTCACTTCTTCTTCGCTTTTCCAATTTCCTCTGTCGTTTTAAAGCTCTTGCGGCACGTTCCTCTCTTTCCTGCTCCTCACGACATCTATGAAAATTCTCAACCACCACTCCCACAAACATATTGAGAACAAAGAAGCCCACCAAAAGTAGAAACGATATGAAGAACAGTAATCGCCATTCATTGAAATTCGCTTTGGGCTGTAATTAAAAAATAATTTTTACTACAAAGTTATCACCTCAGCCTAAATCTCGAATTCCATTGTATTAAATTGCCTGAGGTTTCAGGCTGGACCCACCATCAGTTACCAAATCAGAGTTATTAGAATTATTGAGGAAAGTCTCACCTGTTTATCAACACCCACAGCATCCAGTCCCGAGTACATAATCCCTACCCATCCATCCTTGGATGATAGGACAAATAAAGCCATGAGTGCTTGGCCCAGATTGTCAAAGTTATACTTTTGATTGACCCAATGGTTGCCAGGAGTAGCTAAACATTCCTGGCGAGTAGTCACATTTGAAAGATCGTTATCGGTTGAGGAGACGCAGTAATAAAATGTGCCTGGAATTTAAAATAATATAATTTAACCCAAAAATATGGATGCATACATACACATCACCTACTCACATAGTAATCCTTTTCAGTTTTCGTTTTTTTATTCAGCCCAACTGTTACTTTCAAGTTTAATATATAAGTCCCCGCGGTGAGAATATAAATGAGTGTCCAATCAGATGCAGACGTCGTAGTGTACGTCACACGTGTGCTTACGTACCTTTAAACAGTTGAACCCCGAGAATGCCAAAAATGATGAAAAAGGTACAGCAAATGAGGACGATATTTCCGATAGGTCGAAGAGATGACATGAGAGTTTGTACTACCAACTTCAATCCAGGTGCACGATTTATGACTCTCAATGGACGAAGTGATCTCAAGAGACGAAATACTCGAAGGATTCCAAATATTCTAGGGCTAAAAAATTCAGGTAATTTTTACATTTATTTTCATGAATCCAATGTAACCCAATGTTTTTTATATTGTAATTAATGCTATGCAATTAATTATATGTATTATTATTATTGTTATTATAGTTTCTTTACCTATTCATAAAGACGGAAATAATCTGATCCACGACTGACACAATGACTAAACAACCATCCATCACATTCCATCCGGACTTGAAATACTGCTGTAAACCTCCCACAGCAGTAACTTTGAGGGACATTTCAATCAGGAACAAAACGGTGAATAAATCATTGGAAATGGACAAAAATTGTCGTTCTATCGAGTCCGGGGGTATCGATGGACGTTCCATTGCCAAAGTAATACAGTTAAGTGCAATCAAAAGTAAGATAAAACGATCAAAAGCACCGTACTCCACGATCTGGATACAGAGCTGACGGAACCTATTGTGAAATCAAAATATAATTATGTATAAAAATCCCATTTTATTCAAAAATGGTATTAAAAAAGGTACATTAATATCGCTGTATTTATAGCGAAGAGTATAATAATTACTAAAATGACCAAAAAAATACTTTTTTTCCGGTGAAAAGAAAAAACATGAGTAGTCTTGTCGCTCCCTCATGCAGTGAAGTATATTATGGCATTTGGCTTTGAAGGAAGTTAACTTAATACTGCCCACAGTCATGGATGACGGAGGTGATCCTCCTAAACTGGTGCATTGAGATTCGCACCAACTACAAAAGCAAAGGAGATTTTAAATTACATTTAAATAAGGGGGATGGGTATAAACATCAAGAGAAAAGATCTAAAGGATTAATTTACAAACTAATTACTTACCTCGAATGAATATTGTTATTGTTATGCATACTCTGCTCATTCATTTTTAGATTCGGACTTAAACTACATCGGCGCTCTTTCTTCCGATTCCCCCTCTCTTCCCTCCAGCTTTTGGCGCGCTTTAAACAAGGGCTCCGTTTCGGACTTGGCATGGGACTTAAACTAGCTGGACTAATGCTACCAGAATGAACAGAGTACGGACTCAGTCTATGACCTCCCCCCAAGAAATATGACGAGTTCAGAGATGAAAACGAGACTTGAGGACTTCCCAAATTCGAATGAATTGGTGGGGGCTGTGGCGATCCCTGCAAAGTGAGTATCATCAAATTCAACAAGCCAAATGATTTTTATCTCTCTACAAACATTTCCTTAAAAATTCGTGAATTTAAAAAAGATGTGAAAGTTGGAGTAATTCTCAATTTAACAATGCTAAAAAATGAATTTTTTAAGACAGCCGAGACCTCTGGCGTAGCCGCAGTATGCGTGATGATCACTGGTGCAGGGAGAAGATAAGCCGACGGCCCTGCCTCATTAAGGTCATCCTCCAAAATGGCAATCACACCCCCACCCTTACAATTACCAATGACTTTAGTATCATTAGCCGTCAAAACCCCCGACTCCAGATCCACTTTCCTCTTCTCCTCTGCCTCCCTCTCCTTCTGCTCCCTTTCAATCCTCTCCGCCGAGAATCCTTCCACCAAAATCGCCACCAGAAGATTGAACAGGACGTAGTTACCAAAGGTCATCAATGCCACAAAGTAGAGTGCCGCCCAAGGGCTAGTATTACGCATACCATTGAACAACACCACGTTCCAATCCTCTTGCGTTAAAATCTGCTCACATCCCGTTCAAATCAATAATGTACTCATTAGGTAAGAGCTCTTTTCCAATAAATTCAAAAGATAGGCTGAGAGTTGTGCAAAAAATCAAAGAGACAGTTGTTTCAAGAATAATATTTAAAAAAAATAGACTCATTCAAAGAAACCAAACTTGTGGGGCTTCCCAAATGGCCAAACAATATACTACAAGTACCATTTTGCTACCCAGGGCACGTATACATGTCAAAGTATATGTAAAAATACATGCTTTGAAACACATATAGGTACATCCACCTCAAAATGGCTATATACCAAAGGCACATATTGTTTTTCAATCGCAGGCCTTTAATTCAACAGCCTGTGTCCCCCCTAAATTGAGGAACCCCTTCCCATATAACTTTGCAAGTATACATAGCTGACCATGTGGGAAGAGATGGTGATGGAAGATAGAGATAGAAAACCTGGAAGACAGTGATGGTGGCCCAGAGCAACGTGTTAAAATTTTTCCGATCGCATTCACAAGACTGCTCGTAGGGGTTGCAACAGATTTCTTTGCAAAATTTCCCTCCGAATATCATCATTCCAAGCAAACTGGAGAACCATACCCAGAACGCGAACAAAACAAAATCCATGAATCAAAACCAAAGAAACTCCCAAATTTTTCTTTCCAATTATTTATCTTTCCCCTTTTTTTAACTTTTTTTTGTTTTACAATAATCTAACCCTTTTTGTAAACTTCCCTAAAAAATTCCCTACAAATAGCTGCTTTCTCCTCACTCTACAAGTGAGCTGGTTTAAAATAGACATTTATGCAAAACAAACAATATATTTTGGTAAGAGATGGACAGAGACAAATGGGTAAGTTAAAATCAGATAAAAGAGTCAAAAAGAGAAAGAGATTGAATGAAAGTAGAGAGAAAGGGACAGTTTGGAAACATTGAAATGGACATTGAAAAATAGTTAAAAAAGATAGAGTGAGAGTAGACAAGATAAAGACAATTAATCTTGGACAACGAATCCTAAAAAACCACTTGAGGATTCTTCTTCCTATATTTACCCAAAGGCAGGGAGAAAAGAGCTTTTTCTAGGATATCCTATATATTTCTTTATAAAAAATTATATGGAGATACATACTGTATAGCAATGTACATATACATGGACTGGTACAGTGGTCAAAAAGGTATTTGAGGTTGTAGTTATTTTGTTAGATATTACATACAATTTGACATATATGTAATTATAAACTATACCATCAAAATACTAGAGTTAAATATAATGAAAGCACATATAACATTGAACACTGATATAAAACAGATGGTATTTTCCAGCAATTTATTTTTTTTACTTTGATTATTCAAACTTACTTTGCATTACGACTCATTGCCCAAGAGAAACATTCATTAGTTAGAGGGAGAAGGAGAGTTTAGGGAATTGTCCTATGTATAGCTTCAAGCCAGAAAAAGTTAGTACATGGGTCTTATGGGATGAGCTATTAATCTTTTTTTTATAACCAAAAAAAAATTAAACCAATAATATATAAATATATATATATATATAGTTCCTTTTAACTATACGACATTCACGATCTCAGGCTTGGGAGGTCTTATATCCTTGCCTGAATAAGTAATTGGTCCCTTGTTGCTTGTTTTTAGTACGACAACAATTTTTTATTGCGATCGAAAAAAAATATATATCGTTAGTCATACATATACTGTATTAGGTACGCATTTTTATATGGTTTTTTTATACATGGAGAGAGGCGTCGGAACTGGTTCTTTCAAATCAAACTTTTGAATGTTTGTTTCTTTTTTTTATTCTGGCAAATTAATTAAATTCTTTTAATAAATCAAGCAGTCAGGCAGAATTATCCAGAAAATATTGGCTAATATAAGCTGCAATTTAAATTTATGAAGATATGAAAAGGGCGGCAAAAACTATAATGAATGTATTGAATTTTATATATGGATTTTGTGTATAAGGGATTTTTAAGGTTGGTTGATTAAATGAATAAAAAAATTACGAGCAAAAAACTTAATTGGAAGGATTGACTTGACAGGATTGTGGTTCCGACGCCAATTTTTCTCCTGTCATTCCTTCGGTTCTGCCGCCATTGGGCCACATCACATCTCCAAAAGAGAAGGGAGAGTAAGTATGAGCCCAATATAGAGTCATATATAAAATACATTTGAAAAATTCTTGTTCTAACAATAAAAAATCTACGCAAAGATTTTGTGCAGTAAAAATTAAATGGTGTTTTTATCTGTCAGAACTTAAAAAAAATAGGCAATGTAGCGGAAGAAATCAAGAGAAAGAAAATAGCTGTGCAATATATTTTATAGAATTTTTGTATTTG
>JAQFXU010004151.1:0-14154 GCA_034693705.1 Spatulosminthurus flaviceps
GGCGCTTAATTGTTTTTGGGCAGATTCATTGCATTTAGAAATGTGTGCTCCAAGAACTTCTTTCGTCGCCCCCGAGGCCCTGTTGTAGTTGCAGCCTTGAAAATAGCATTCATTAGTCTTGAGTTCACTTGATTTCTTGAATCTGTTGTACACAAAATGCTTGAGTCGGTAGTGACGTTCCAACGTGTCTGAACTTCCTGTACTTTCATACGGGCATAACCAACACGGATAAATTTTGACCGCATTTAGAAATATTGGTTTGTCTTGAATGACTTCCAATGGTAGTAATCCTTTAACTGACTGAAGGGGGGTGTTTTTGTGAGACAGGATCGGCCTATAGCTAACGTAGATGTAGGAATGTTGCATTTGAGAGAAGCTTTAGCATAAATAAAGTTTCTGTATGGTTTGGCCATTGTTCGTCGTTGCATTTTGCGGATCGATGAGATGTTCTTCTCACCCGGTAGTTCAGACTGTGGAAATGATAACTGGCCGTCGTCTTTGCAATTCCTGGGTTGCGACCTCATACCACCATGAATTCACCTGACGCATGCTTAGCAGATCCTCAACATCCATACTCGAAGCTAGCTGCCGGAAAGGCTGCGAGTATGACATAAAAAAGAAATATTAACACACGCGCCTAAGGTAAAGCGAAGGCGATAAAGAAAAAATCAAAAAGGGGGTAAGAGCTTTGTAGGCTAAGCAAAACAAAAAGTGTACTATAAACTTAAAAAATGTATAAAATTATAACCTCATAGACGAAATCAGGACTTGATTGAGGAACACAAATGGAGGATATAGCTGGAAAACGATGATAGCCGAGATCATTAGCTGGTGGCAACACATCGGCATGGTTTAACTCACACGAGGTCCCTGCAATAAAGGAAAGAGTAGTAAATAAAGAGGCGGGCTACGACGCGGGGCCTAAAATTCATACATATGGAAACATACAATAATGACATCAGCATTTTAAAAAATATGTTCAAACACTTGGTCGTCCGAAAGTTATTTCATGGAAATTAAGATTAATGTATGAAAAGACTCACCCACAGAAGATCCAATACTACGCAACATTAATAAGTCCAGAAAAACACGTTCCAGTTAAATAACAAAGACACAATTGCATTTAAACCCACCGATTCGTTGATTTTGGCAGCAGTCCTAAAAGGTGTGGAGTTGCGAACAGTGATAATAGAATCCAGGTATAATCCTTTCTGCAAAAGGGACCAGTGTGCATATACAAGACATATTTAATACATGGAACCGGTATACACGAAGGCGAAGGGAAGGGAAGGTATGCAACGGCGCTATTTTAGTGGGTGAAAATGTATAGAAGGGTGCGTGTAAGTTAAACCCCTAATTATTATAGTCGGGCCCGCACATGTTTAGCAATGTTTTTTTATTATTTCAGCGGCATCTCTTCTTTGTTAAAAATAATGCACTACGAGTCTTGCTTGGTCTCCTAGTTTTCCAGATGGTGTTATGTACATGCATTATTTCCTATGTGTACATCACCCTATTTGGCCTAATTTTTGTTGTCAAGAATCTATGGCGCCAATGATTTAGATAATGGTATAAATCATTTTATAAAACATTGGTCGCGGTTTGTTGAAGGGTAGCTACCAAAAATAATTTGTTTCCTAAATTTACGTAAATTATATGGATCCCCACAGCTGGGTTTTATGTCTAACGTTCTTATGGATGATTTTAAATTATTATCAATTAAGGCAATAGACCGGAAGGCGATATAAATGGCAATACATGGCAGAAGATACCTTATAATTATTTTTAAAATGAGACACGAAAGTGTAATATAAAGGTTTTATTGAAAAAATTAATTGTACACAATATTACAAGTTTCACTTATAATGGGAATTAATAGTAACTGAATGAAGTTCGGGGTTACCAATTTGCATTGACGAATCTTTTCCGCAACAAATCATTAGTTTGTATAATTAACATCAAAATTGGGAGGAGCGTCTTACGCCAAAAAATTTGTGCGTAAATGTAAAGATAATAAGTCTGGACTACAGTGTAAACAATAACTTAAGGTATAATTACTGCATAAAAAAGTAAACAAGTATATAACAAAGAACGACTTAAATTTTAACGCACACAATACGTTCGTAAAAAAATTATATCTATGATATCCACTTACAATACTGAAATAGCTGACGGATTTTTAATAAGACAAAACTTCGGATACAACCGGATACGGGGTATTGTTGGGGATATTATTGGACGCATTTGCATTTTCTGACATACATCCCAAGTCTTGATCAGGAAACTTTAGTGGTAATGGAATTGGGGGAAGGGGTAAATAAAGACAGTTAACCCGCAAGTCGTCGGAAAAGGCCTCATGAATCGCCCTGGAATTTTCGTTGTTGGATATTATATCCGAAACCGCCGAGTCCTTCAAAGAAACACAGGGGAATTCTTGTTCTGTAATTATAAAAGGTACGTAAAATTATTTGCAAAAATTCAAATCTGTTTCGCACAGTTGATAAGTTAATAATTACGACAGCTGATGACCGGCCGGCGATATAGTATTGAACGAGCTGCATCAATGTAGCAACAACTATAGGAGTCCTCCTTAGGTACGGACACGATTTCTTGATTTTCAGGGGTATCAATTATTGGCATAGACTCGACTGCTGTACTAGTTGAACCAGCAAGGGTGTGGGTACTATTACCTTAAGAAAAATTAAGAAATAAGGACAGCATTATAATTTTTGGAATCATATGGTTTCAAAAGCATGTAGAGCGGAAACCAAAGGCGAACAAGAACAGTTGTTACAGTTTTCACTGGATGTATAAAAAAGCTAAGTGCTAAATTATTGTATAACATGAGATTGGACAATTACTGGACATCGTAATTTCAGGCTTATTAGGATGAGTTAGAACTTCTATGATGGAATCATTGAAGGTGTTTGCAGCATCGCGGAGCATAGATTTCATTTCCATTATATCGTCATTCGTTGCAGCATAATCTTTGACGAAATAATCTGGACGGGACGCGCCGCCATTCCTTCCCCACATGCTTTCCTCCGGAGGACAATCGAGCTTTCTAATGAAGCCATCAAAGCAATCGCGTAGGTCACCCATTAAAGTAGTCTGAAAAAAAGAATACAATTATATCAATAGTGTAGAAAGCTGTAAGTTGTGAGAATGCGAAAGCGAAGACGCTGAAAATATTTTAAACTACCTTGCTTTGGTTGGCGGGATTACGAGGAATGAGAGCGGTGAATAAATGTTCGTTGATTTTGGATGTAACCTCCTTGAGTTTTGATTTGTTTTTACGCAAAACACGGCAGGTTTTTTTGGTACAAAAAAACTTCGTACATATTTTACACCTCCAGAAATACATTGCTGCCTAAATAAATCAACGGTGGGAAATAGTCGATGATGAAGGGATACCTACATCGAACAGAGCGTTAGGAACTGATGAAAAGCGTGAAGCACAGGATAAGGGAGGAGCACTAAATGAAGCACACCAGTTGCGTTGAAACCCGAAGCGAGTGTGCGTGTAAGATGGCTGCAGTGAAGCACGTGTTTAGGTAAAACGAAGGCGAAGACGCATAACATAGGCAACTACAAAAGCATAACAATTCGCGAAGTAAGACACCGGCAGAACGACGCGGTGGGAGTTGAGAGTGGGAGAGGGAGTGAAACGTTTGAAAAACAACGTTAGTGTGTGAAGTGTACCATGCGGCTGAATAGGGTAACGAAGGGTGGAGTAGCGTTTTGAGTGTGTCAGGAAGTCTGCGGTGAAGTCGTGAGTCATGTCTAGCCGCTTGTGAAGTCAACATATTAGCTCAGGAGCCAGCACAAACTTATTCGTCTGGGTTAAATACAAAAGCATCTGGAATTTAGATAGATGTAGGTTTGACGCGGATTAATTATTTACAATAAAAAAAGAAATGCAAAATACTACAAACTAGCGAGGGAGTACTGCAGTTTGAGATTATACAGATTGAGATAAAAGTTGAGTTTCCGGCTACTAAATAAATAATTGTCGGTGTAAAGGTGCGCCATTTTCTTTGCGGTGATACCCAGGTCGTAATCTGAAGTTGTGTCCAAGTTCCATCAGTGACAAGTCGCAAGGTGAAAATAATTTGCATAACAAGTTTTTATTTCCATTTTTACTTCGTAGCATGTATAGGGATTATGTGGAATAGCACATTTACTTATCCCGTTGATTACATGTATCGTACATTTCCGTTCAGTTTTTGTGATAAACGAAAAATAAGTGAAAAGACAAGCTGTGATCTGTAAGCTGATATAAAGCATAGACGCATTAAACCATGCTTTAAAGACGAAGATTTTGGTAGCGAAATCTAAACCTGTAATTCTTTATTCCCTTTGTCTTGTAGGCGGGACTGAGGGCAACGTGGATCCAGCGCCTTGTGGAGGAGTAGCCTATAAAGGAGGGTCCATCCAGTATTCCAAGGTTAGCAGTTATCGTGTTCCTTGCTATATAATGAAATAGTATGAGTGAATCATTGAATCACGGTGAACAGTAGCATGCATGTAGATATAGTTAAGTTACGGTCAGTAAATACTCTTCGGACCACATCAGTTCCGAAGTTGTAATTTTCATTTAATGTATGTTAGTACAAGTTTATTGAGGCTAATTTCAGTTTAATTATAGCTTTTACCCAATCACAGTAGTTCAGTTCATTCACTTAACTTAACTTATATGTACAAAATTATTGATAAGTATTACGACATTTTATAGGGAACGGAGTAGATCACAAAGAAATGAGGACCAAATGTCCCAAAGTGCATAATATGTAAGTAACAGCAATAAGTATGGTGGCAAACAGTAAAAGTAGTTTATTATTTCCTTTCCTTTTTTCATTTCCTTAATTTTTATCGAAATATCAGAATATCAGATTTATTTGGAAATTGGAATACTTGTAACTGTACATCAGTTTGATTATGGTTCATGAAAGATAGTAAAGTAAAACGACAGGCTGTAAGGTGTACGGTGAAGTACTTTAGATTAAATTAATCAAGGAGTGAAGACGAAAGTTTCGGTAACGTAAACATAAACGGTATTTATAATTTCGCTTTGTGTTTTATGCTGGAAAGCTGACGCCGTGGATCCATCGCCTTCAGGTGCATTAGGAGAACAGAGGGAAGACCAATTAATCACAGGTTAGAATTGTGATCGACAATTTTTATACTATCACGTAGTAATCGGAATCATTGTTGCAGAATGAAAAGTAGGTAGCATGTCCTAAATCATACCTCCTTGTCCGGGAACAATATCACGAGCAGTGCAAATTGGAAGTGCTAGTTATCTGATTAATTCACGGTAGTCTTTTTTGATTGAAACCATTTTCATTGAAGTTACAGCTATAATCACGCTTAAATACATTATTTAAATATTAGTACACAACGCAAATCGTTTAAACTCAAGTGTATCCGTCATTCAAATTACTGCATGTAATGTGCGTTGTTTTTTTCCAGACTTTACTTGTAGTGTAAGGAAATCCTATCAATTATATAAGTTACACCTACGGATGTGCACTACATCGTAAATCAGTTGGTTTACTATAATTGTGATGAGCCTCATGTATTTACGAATGTTGTAAACAACGGTATTCAAAAAAAATCCAAATCATGATATCTTGATTCTTTCCCTGAGGCTTGTGGATGTACGATCTCATGTTTTGCCAATATATAAACATCAACATAATCAAAGTAAGCGATGGCGAATGGAAGTGACGTATAGCATTATTTTACATGAAGTAACTTAAACTGGGCAACGTATGCAGCGGGATGTGAACGATTTTAGTGATTTCAAAGTAAAAATTTCTTATAAGGGAGTATAATCTATGAGGAAAGTAAATTTGGATACCTTTCAACGTAAAGTACTAATTGGATAAGTTTACGATGGCAAACACGAAGACGAACATGTAAATAAAAATAACTGTTCGGTTCTATGGTGAAGCAGTGAAAGGAGTGGTTGTCGGCCACCAAAATGTGTAAATAATCCATGGCAACAAAACTTGCGATAGTTATAGTCCCATTAAAAAGAAAGCACAAACCAAATCCCAAGGACAACCTGGATATTGAAATGAGTATATTGGTAGTATCAATTCCGAGACGAAATGTGAAACGCCAAGGAGGGCGAATGCGAAATTTCATTTCGAAATCGTGTGAGTATTTCTGTTCGTTAACGAAGTAGCCAGGTAGATGTTTTGTTATAAATGCATACAAAATGTGCATGGTTGTGAAAGATATAGTAAGCAGGATTGTATGAAAACACCTTCGTTAATTATGTCTAACCTGGTTTATAAGGAAAAATATTTTCAATATCTATAATTTTTAAAAACGTTGAATTTGCCCACGAATGTTTAGAAATAGCAAGGAATATACGTCATGGGATAGGATTTAAAATTCATTGTGCGTAACTAATAAGGATTTATTTCTAATACGAATCATTAGCAGAAGAAGTAGTTGAATCTGTGTAATTTGCTTAGGCAGCAAAGGTAAATAACATGGTACTAATATGACACCATCGTTTATGTTAAATAATGTGTAGGTCTTGGAGGTTTAGCTTGATTACAACGACAAAGATGGTGGAGGTAGCTAATGCGAAAGATTTGTTATGCATTCTCTGTGGGGCTAAACACGAACAAGCAAGGACGATGTACCAACATCACGTCACTCGGCATGGGTCAGAGTGGCCATGGCATGTTAAATGCATGGTAAAAGATTGCCAAGCCCCATTGCTGAAATTTGAAAGCTGGCAAAAAATAAGAATGCATTTTACCAAAAAGCACGGCATGACAACCATGTACATTGAGGATTTAGTAATATATCAAGATAGGACGCCCGGAAGTAGTACTGGTGACATTTCACCAAATGTGAATGACCGAGCACGTGAGAAAGAAAACGAAGATTTACATGAAGACCGGGAGCACTGTGAAGAACCTGTGGAAGCTATGGATAGTGATACAGTAAACGAGGAAGAACAAAATCCCCAAGACAGTAACACTAACATCAATAAGCTGGTTATGCACATAATGCTAACAGTATCAGAATTGGAATCCAAATACCAAATGTCATATGTGGGACAGCAGTTCGTATTCGATAAAATGAGAGACGTAGTAAAATTGTTGTGCGGCGATTTATCAAGACAGAACGGAGCTCTAGAGGCCGTGGCCACAAAATACAAGCGAAGACAATATCAACAGAAACAAATGTGGTACATTCAACCGAAAAGTTTAGATATTGATAACAATTTTGTGGACAGGAAAGGCAGAATTAAGACTGTTACTTGTCAGTACACTGACATGGCTGAAGCAATTCAACAGTCTTTGAAAAACAAAGAAGTACTGAAATGGGTTTTGGAAGGCTCACCTCCTGTGAATCATCCGGATGGCGGTGGTGTCATATATGATGGCCGAGAAAAAGTAACATGGGAAGACGGTCAGGTGGTTATTCCAGTGCAGTTGTCGTATGACGAAGTTGAAGTGTGTAACCCGATAGGTATAAAACTTAGCTCGCTTAAGTATTACATATTTGCACAATATGCCCATCCCTCTTTGTACTATGTTTTCAATTCTTGTGTTTACAATATAGGAAGTGCCAAAGTCAAGCACAAAGTCGGTGTTTGTTTCATGGACATTCTGAGTATACCACCAGAAGAAAGGAGCATAATTGAGACAAAACGAATGTTGTTCGTTGTTAGGAGTAGGTTCATTTCCAAAAATAAACGAGCTTGGAAGAGGGTGTGGGCGAATATAGTGGAAACAATAACGAGGTCGTGGGAGGAAGGATTAAAGTTAGTGGAAGGGTCACATATGAAATTCAAAATTTTTATAAGTAGATTGGTCTGCGATCACTTAGCTGCTCATCAGGTGTTGAATATGATGGAAGCAATGGGACGAATGAAATATCCATGTAGATTCTGCACCATCCACAGACGTCAAACGAAAACAAAGTTTTTGTCAGCGTTTTATGATCTTCGCACACACGAAAAGTACATGAAAGAATTGAAAGACTTTAGGCTTGGGAAAGTTGAAGCTGGCAATATTTTTAAAGAGCAACCGGTGCTGGTCGATATTTGCACATTTGGCCCGTGGTCTCTTCCAGTGGACGTATTGCATACTGTTTTGGAAGGTAAAGTATTAAATAACGGATAAAACGTAGTCTTCGTGTTTTCGTGGTTATAATAATGATGAGCGGTGATTGGGTTGTGCATAGGTGGTATTTTATCCCTCGAGTTCTCACTTTTCATAAGGTACGTCACGGCCACGAGGAAGTTCATTGAATGGAAATTGTTGAATAAACTGATAGAGGAGTATGATTTTCCAAAGAGTAGAGACAAACCCACGACTCTGCCAGATAAACTGCGGAAACCCGGAGCAGTACTGCAAATGAAGGCCGCAGAGTTTTATGCGCTGGCGGAGGCTATAGTTTTCATTTTAGCTGATTTCGTGCCCAGCGATGATCCATACCTGCTTAATTACTGTAAAACACTGCAGTTATCCCAACTGTTGCTGTTCGCCCCTGTTATAAACGAAGACGGCATCCAAAACATGAACATACACATCAGTACCAGGATGTACGATTTGCAGCTGCTGTATCCTAATACTACAATGAGGATGAAAGGCCATTCATTAACACACATAGATGAACAAATAAGAATGTTTGGGAGCACCCCTAGAGGCTTCGAAACTATCAGATTTGAGAGCGCATACTCAAGAATAAAGAAGAAAACATATAGAAATCATATAAATATAGCAAAAACCATAGCAGAACACATGGAAACTTTGCATATGATGGATACAATCAAAGCGCGAGATAGATCAGTTTTGCTGAGGCGTGTCAGTTATTTTGGGTTTGCCGACGATTGCGAGAGCGAAATCCTGGAGTATATGAAAACCAACGAAAATTTACAGGGAGTAAGGCCTAATGAGGTTGCAATTGTGGGCTACATAATTAAAAATGGTACTCGCTTCGAGAGGGGTAACGTGTTGGAGCTCAGTCACCCTACAGAAATGGAACCAAAGTTTGCTGAAATAAAAGAAATTGTTGTGGTGAACGAACAAGTTTTTTTGTGTTTGGATAAGTGGAAAACAGTCGAGTTCACACATCATGTATGTGCGTACAAAGTTTCTGATCGGGAAAAAATCGTTGTCGATTTCGAAAGCATCGACTACAAGTTGTTGTGTCCGAAAAGATATTTAGGGGACGATATAATGATCACCCGAAAGCACACGGCGAGTCTTGTGTGGTATAAAATTGAGACGGAACATATGATAAAAAAAACTGGTAAAGCGTCGAAACGATGTAACAATAAGGGCCAGGGAGAGAACTCAACAAAGGCGAAGAAGAGAAAATTGTATAAAGATTAACTTTAGTAGGGAAAATCAGTAATTGCAGAATAATTGTAGGCTACGAACCGTAGGACTAATTTAGGGAAAATGTCTTGAAGAAAATCGATTGGATTGTTAGTATATGGATTTCCCACCCTTGAAAAAAATAAAGGTTAAAAGTTTTATCAGTATATTCCATGATATCTGGTGAAATGTACCAAAGACGATGCATAGTTGGCGTTAATAAAATAAAAAATTAATAGTATCTTTTCTTCCTGTGGTTTCGTTTGTAGTAATCAGAAAACAAGTTTCTAATAATGGAAGGCAACCGGGATCCTCTTCTACATTTTCGAGGTCGTTGCAAGAAACGCAACTGTGAGTGTGTTGGGTACGAAGAACCGCGGAAACCAACTATGTTTACTGGAAAGTGTGTTAATTGTAGCTGTTCATTTGCGGTTCATGAATTGGTAGGCAGCAAATCATTGCATACATTAGAGGGAGGAAGTAAGTGCATTTAAAAAATTATGAATTTGTTATTAAATGCTTTGCAGTGATTATTATCAAATCGCAACTGTGTGAATGAATATTTTTGTTTAAAGATAAGGGGAAACAAAGGCGGACGACCGCGAATAGGAAACTCAACATGGATGACGCGGTTGCTGATGAGAAGGAAATAGCGAAAGGGGAAGTTGAAATGAAAAATACTGAAAAGGTATTTGTGGGTCAAGCACACCATCAAGTGAAGACTAAATGCGAAGTAATCCATCCTAATGGTGATGACGCTCCCGAGAAGATTCGCAGAACGATTGGTTTCGAAAATCATAATGGTAATTTGCGTTAAAGCAAAAAATCTTTGATGTTCAGCGAACAAGTTGCGTAATCTATTACTTATGATTATTATATAATCTTTTGAATTTGCAGGGGCACAAGATACGCTTAATAAGGTGGGGTGGAACGCATATACGTAATGACTAACTACTATTATTAACATACGGTTTACGTTGCCTACATATTACATTGGGTAATATTGTGACGTTGCAGGTAGACGAAAATTATGAGGACGCGTTCGGGGTGGGGGTAATTTGGGATGAGCAAAGCCAGCAATTACTGGTAATTGTATTGTTGTGACTACTTTGTTAAACTAAAAAGCATATGTCTCCGTGTTTTCATATAATGCGTCTTTGAATCCTCGGTGTACAAACTTTGTGAACGAAGTGATTTATTTTTCGGGAAATTCGACTAAATCATGTTCTGATTTAGGATGAGAGGGGTCAACAGATCGTGAGAACTGAAGTAATATTATCATTGGACACCACCGAAGGAGATGTAGAAGACAAACTCAATGCAGATGAAGACGAAAGCGAAGCTCAAGACAACGACGAAGCAAGGGTCAGTACGAATGAAGACGTCGTGGTGGAAGAAAATAAAGAATTGAAAGAGCAGGTAAATTGAACATGGTTGTTGTGAAGGTTATTGTATCTCATTGTACAAGTGTTACGAGCTACATTTCGGTCCCTTGACGTCGTCTTCTCATGTATAGGAAATCACATTAGGACAGGTAGCTGACGAGTTGAGCAGAACCGACGTTTTATCAAGTACTGATGACATTTGCAAAAGTCTTGTAGAACGAGCCAAAGTGGCGGTAAAAACCCGATTGGATTCTTTGAAAAATGCCGAACGCTCGCGAGGGCAAAAAATGAAGTGGCATGTAAGTTTTTATGTACAGTATCAACAACATTTAGTTTGTAACATATACGCCGTTTCAAGGACTTGTGCCTATCGTTATAATGAATTACAGGGACCCTACACTAGGCCAAGATTCTCTCCTGCTGTAGAGACAAAAGCTCAAAATAATGATTCACGAGATTTGGCGGAAGCCTTCAAGGCTATTGTGTCTGCGATGGCGAAGCACTGCGTTGAAGTAGGCTATGGTAATTCGGGAGACTACATCGAAGTGGTAAAGTTAATCTATCTGGATTTCCCCCTTCTGACGTTACTTAATGGCAAAAATACGAAATTGGATACGTTATTATCACCAAATGCTTACAAGCGAGTTCTCGCCGCGAGGAACACGGAAGAGCCTAAAACTAGGGAAAACGCGGCGTCGAAACCGAAGCCGAGAAAGCGAAAGGAATACGTAAGTAAATATACAATAACACTATTCACAAGTATAACATAAAGCGAAGACATACTGATAACGTCATAGTTGATTGTAGGACATGATGGTTAAAGCTATTTCCGACGAGGTTAGATACCTGCGGACAAAGACCAACAACAACTCGGCTAAGACGCAAGTACTGAAGGTAATAGCCGAGGCAGAAAGCGCGAATATTGCTGAAGTTTACCGGTAAGTGCAGTAACAAATAATGGTCGATAATGTTATTTATTATAAAAATTTTAACGATAAACAGAACGGCAAAAATAAGTTGATGGAAATTAAATATTTACATGAAAATTGTTTTTTCAGGATTAACAGATACACGGAGGGCATTCATGTCAGTATCTCCGAGAAGTGCCAAGTAACGAAGCTTCGTCAAATGATTTTGAACTCCGACGGCACAAACAATGAGATTATGGAACTATGGAAGACAACTGTAAGGAGTAGAACGCGGATGGTTCAAGATGGTGCAAATGTGAAGTTCATGTTCCAGAAATACCCTATGTATGGTGAATACGAATACGTAAGTTCTAAACGCATTAAATTTTCTACAATATTCTATGAAGGATGTCATAAGACAAAATTATGCAAGTTGATTTTTTAATGCAGATTAAGTATGAAGCGCTGCAGCTGTATGGTTTGGAAAAAATTGCTCAAATAAACCGCAATTTAATTGTATTCCTGGAGGGATTAACGCAGCTGTACAGCATTAATGCTGGGAAGAGAAGCGCGGGTTCTAATGATCATGTGTCTCCATCTCAGGCCTTCTGGGCGTTACAAGAAGCCGAAATTAAGAAGGGGAAGAAATATTTCCACTTCTTGCAAGTACGTTTAGGTTGATAATTACCAAGTATTTATGCACGCAACAGTCCATTATCAGTGTTTGTGCTCATGCAGGAAAACGATTACGCGAAGCAGCTGGAGCAGGACGATACTTTTTTGTTAGTGATGCAGCGGGGGAGAAAACTAGAAAACGCAGTGGTTGTCATCGATGGAAACGTTATAAAAGGGTTTCCCAACTGGATAACTGCATTGAAGACCTTTTTTTTATGTGAATCCATATTCAATTTTCGTCTAGCAAATAAGCAACATCCCATAATTAGTGTTATACGGACCTTCATTTTTGGGGAGGACCCGTCGAAAGCTTTACATCTATCAATGCGAAGATTATATGCCGCTATTATCAGATCTTGTAACTTTAAATAATCTACTTTACTTATCCTTCTGTGTTCCTCTACCCCTAACTTGTAAATGAGGATATGTGTTATCCTTTGATTTGGCATGCTTTTTTTGTCTCCGTTATTTAAAAAACTTTATTGCAACATTTTTTTTAATTGATTACCTTCTTATGTTTATTACTTTGTTAATCTTGATGTATACAATTTCTATCCATGATTTATACAACTAAGCTATGGAGAAAACATGAACAAAGACGGTGAATGTGTACAAAGAAAAAATTACACTAGTTTCTACGAGCTATGTAACTTCATGTAGGTACTCTGATGTTCTGTATTTCATGTATTTAGTAACGATTCCTAATAAAAAAACATACATGTACATTCAATGGTCCTATTTGTATGCACAGGTGGATTAAAATAAAGGTAGGACTATAATAAGTAATAATGAAGTAAGCTAGATTTTTTCGCGGATGAAAATTAGGCGTATAATATGCTGTACAAAATTCCACAGGGAGTGGGTAAAGCGAATACGAAATTAGATTATCTAAGGCGAAATCGGCCGAAAGCGAACACGGTGAAACCGTAGATCGCAGGGTAGGTCATATCGGGCGCGAAGGCGATGGATCATAAATCTGCAAAAACAGTAGGTCATTATTTCTAAATGTACGATACGCAAAGCTTCATAATTTTTACCACCCATATAACAGTCATTACAAACACCCCAGCATCAGCCAATAGTATGTCATAAAACCCGCAATACAGGAAGTCAAAATTCCGGAATGATGAGTCGGCCATTTCCAACAACATACAATAAGGCAAAAGTATGTACAAAGCAACATGTCATAATGTCAAAACGAACGAAATGCAAAGCATCTTATTTTTTACTACACATTTTATTGTCATAAACATCACCCCCGCATCAGTCAATAATAGGTTAAATAACCGCCAATGCAAGGAGTCAAAACTCCGGATTGATGAATCACCCATTAACAACCATATATGATATATGCTAAAGTATCTCTTTATAGTAATAGCACTACTTCCCGAGAATTAAATGACAAAGCTTCACATACGGAGCTGCACATTACTTCTGAATATCTCAACACCATTAAATGTAACAAAACTTGTTATTTTGCAAATGACATTTCCACGTGATATAAGTGTGCACATTAACTATAACATCGTCATTCACCATTAACCAACAACAAACAATTTACCCTTTGTTTGGCTTTCGTCTCCTAAGACTGGAAAGTCATTTCTTGCGTTCGCGCCAAAATTCATTTCTTTTTACTTTCACACTATCATTTGGCTCTCCTCCTCGAAAAATGTAGAATTGCGTAGAAGTGTTCCTGCCGAGTGATATTTTATTGACCCTTCAATGAACATTTAATCCTTTTTTTCCCACAGTGTATGATTCAATTTTAATATGCCAAGGTCTGGAAACAACTAGAGCCGGGATTTGGGATATTTTGGAATTAAAATTACG
>JAQFXU010004152.1:0-14154 GCA_034693705.1 Spatulosminthurus flaviceps
CTGTACGTACATGCACAGACTTGGCTCCTTTGAAAATTAAGCGATCGCTGCATATAGCCCCTTCTTGCACAACGCTTTTAAAATTATGGCCCCTTTTGCACTTTAGCCGACGATAGGCTGAATATTTTTCCAAAAACCCCTCTGACTACAGCTTATGCCTTTAACATGGGTAATCGGTAGGGAGGATTTGAGTCGGCGTCTTTAATGGCAATGCTATTGTAGGGGAAACCACTACGTAGTGAATTTAACGTATGATTTTCAGTAACTCGTTTATTTGAAATATTATTTTTATTAACGTTTCATCATTATTGCATGTTATTTCTCTACCCGTGTTTGCATTTTAATTAACTTTTCTTCTTCAAAATTAAGCATGGATCAAGATTTCAAGAATTTCGCTTGAAAAATTAAAGGATTAATAAACTTAAATATTCTTATTTTAAGCTAAACGTACCATATAATGAGCACATATATTTGTGAAATTGACATTTTACTTTTTTTTGCTCGATTATAGTAATCGGGAAAAAGTCAGTCCCTCCTCACAAATTCTTTCAGCTCTAAAATGAACACTTCCAGTACGAACTTGGTCCGACTTTTTGGCTTGGTTCTTTCGCAACTGAGAAAAAATTTGAAGGCCATCCTTATGTGTAAACTAATTGTAAGAATCTCTTCGAAGAATCTAATTCTTGTGAAACACTTCCTACTTAAAAGGATTTTTTAAACATTCATGAGTTACGAATTTTATAGAGACCTTGAGCATTAGCGGAAAATCCGATATTTATATTCGGTATTTATATTCATATTTATATTACTCAGTGGAATTTAAGCCTACATGAATGAATTATTCACTTTAGTAATATTTACCCTAAAAAACAAAACAACATTTAAAATTTGAAAGAATTTATAATTTACACGTGAATAATGGTGAAATTGGAGGAAAGAAAGCGTTTTTCTGCAAATACTTGAAGTACATTATTTTTGACTCTCTCAAGCGAAGATATATGTATAATACTGAAGATGTACGATAATAGCCCATGTTTTGGTACACGCCAATTTTTTCACTGTTTACAACATTAAAGTTGTTTGGAGAAAAACACGTTTCCCTAAACAATAAAGCTCCCACTATTTTACAACACTTAAGCATTTCCATCTCCCTCATTCTTTATATCCATCAATGCCCCACATAGCATAGGGAAAGTTATGAAACTAAACGGTTCGAAGCTATCCATGGGGAGACAATGAGATAAATCTTTCATCCAACATATAAATTTTTCTTGGCTCCTCACTCTTTCCGTCTCTCTCTCTCTCTCTCTCTCTCTTTCAGGCTATTTTTCTCTCTCACTCACTGTAAAAGTAGAAATAAAATTCTTGTGCTTAAAAACAAATTTAGTGCTCACTATTCTCCGCATTGAAATTCTCTTCTTTAAGACCTGACTCCAACGTCCATCTACTCTCACTAAATTTTCTTCTGGCGAGAGAAGTCCCTTCAGCTTTATTTTATCTTCCTAACCCGTCTATATTTAAAAATCTAAGAAAGTTACAGACTGCAGAATAACATTGTAGCACTGGAAGATATATGTATATCTATGTATTTACATATACTTGTGACGAATGAAAGCAACTTTTATTCTAAAAATCCATCACACTTTCCCGACGTTTTAAAATATTTTGGTAAACATTTAACCTCGACCTTGCATTATCCAAGCCTTAAAAAAAGATGCTATAGGATTGTTGACAGACATGTTTCCTTCAACTCTAATCCTTTTGACTTACGATCTCTAATGTATAAAAATCTGAAAGTTCCAAGCTCCAAGATTTTTATAAATACATGATCAGGACTCCAATAAGCTATACTTACTCTTGGATATAATAATATTTCGGGAGAAAACTCGCCATGTATACGTGAACTTGGAAAAATCATTAGGGCTGAAAATGGAGAAAACTCCATGTCCCGTCCCATTGTAGTAGATCTCATGCTCGGATCAGCTTATTGTACTAAGTAGCAGTGAGGGATCTGCATGATCTTTTGGCATTATTACATAAACACAAGGTATTGCCGGAACATGCAATGAATTTAAAATAGTCTCTGAGAAAATGTATTCCCTGCTTTTCCTGCATTTATTGCCCCAAAAAACACTCACCCTATGAAACCCTTGTTGTACCTGTGCTTGTATAGAGATAAACTTTCCCATGAGTTTGACCTGTAACGCATTATGATACATAATTTTGTACTTGTATCTATAGCATATAAAACACACACAGTAGGGTCCCAATTCAAAGTTATAAAAGCAATTCTTTTAAGGCAAGGACCGTAGAAACATGAGCCAGACCCATAAAAAGTCAAGTAAAATTCACGAAAAAAACCCTCAAATACACTATGGGAAATAATGACATGCAATGGAAGAATTTGCAAAATTTTTAATAAATATTAATGGGATTTATACATGCGGATTTTTATAACTCCCTTTCTCAACATTTCTCCCCCACTTCAATCCCCCCAAAAATGCAAATTTTCTTCTTTTTTTTAATCCGCAAAAAGCCTTCACAAATAAATCCACTCCCTAGAGATAATGTTCAAATTATCATTATAGTATTGGATTAAAACAAGAAATGAATGTCTGGCGAAATTATATTGAATTTTTTGATTACCCAAGCTCCTGCAGCTACGTATAAAATTAGGGCTACGTATAGACCAAAATGACCAAAAAACTGCTTCACACGATTGAAATTCTTCCTTTTTGGGTTCCAACGAACGTGTTTGCTTTCATCGTCAGCATCAGCCAACCCCATCCTTAGACACAAGGATTTTTCACGAACGTTTAAGTGTTGAAATTTTAGTAAACCCTTTTTTAAACTTCCTACTTATTTAATTGGGAAGCTCATAAAGAAACTTTGGGGAGTTCACAGGAAGAAGCACAATATAATTGTTCATTTGATTTTACTAATAAAGGGGCAAGGAATAATTTCCTGAAGTCACTTTTAGTCATTTTAACAACAGGGTCCACTTCGAAAGAGTTTTTTTTAAAAAAGGTGAACTTAAATTGATGAGTTAAATGTTCAGTTAATTTTTTATATTCGAATGTAGGGCACAATTAATTAAATGCACTAGTTGTGTAGGACCGTCGAGCGGCTGGTCCCAATGAAGTGGAACCCTTGGGATTTTATTACACACTCCAGAATATCGGTAAGTTACAACTGTTGATTTCGCACGAAATGTGTTTACTAAGTCGACCCATGAATAAACAACCCGGTTTTTCTCAGCTTCTCTCCAGGCTCATGTGCATGAAAATTCTCGTCAAAAATCTACACACACACACATACACCAACGAGAAGGATATGTCTCACTCTGATCTTGATCCGGGTTCCACACAAACGTCTAGTGCCAGGGACTCAGAGTAAAGGAGGTATGTGGCGGAGAGAGAAAGAGAGAGAGAGCGAAATGAGTGCGAAAAAAGAATAATAGGAAAAAATAGGATTGTAGGTTGAGAGTATGACGATTTTTTTTACAAAGATGAACAAGGCATATATCTATACTTTGTAAAAAAGATGCAATGTTCTTTGAATGAGTCAGCTCCGGAGGATTGACTCAGTCACATCCGAATTCTTATTCAAGAGCCAATAGTCTGATAATAGTTTAGCACGCTCATAGCTAAATGCACGTGTCCAGATTTAGACTTTAGATTTTCCTTTGAGTTGAAACCAAGGAAATTATTCCGGACCAGCGCAAAATCTTTTTGAAGCGCATGCTTTTTTCTCTTACAATTTTATTATCATTATATCTGCTTTGGTATATAAGTAATTTATTTCATTACTTTTATTCCCTCCTACCTTGTTTATTGTTTCATCGCTGTATATATGAACATATGATGAGAGTGACAGTATTATTATTGGGAATGGTGGTGGGTTATGGGATTCTGGAAAAGATTTTACCCTCCAACCTGGACGTCATGGGTGGAATTAATTGCTCAAATCATCTTAATAGCCACATCTGTTCCGGTCTAAACAACACATCAAATGAGCAAAGTCAAATACAACATGTAATTCATATCCACTCAGTCTTCTTGAGTCTTGAGTTTATCTTTAAAATAAACCTTTTGAATGTCTGTTTAAATTTTTCTTATCACCTTGAACCTCATCATCTCTTCCGTTGTCATCTTATTTCAGCTGAATAATTTTCAACGGATCTTTTTGTTTTTAGTATCATTTTATACCAATATGGTTTTAATATAGGATGAGAAAAAACAGGAGTAAAAGCCCTTTATTTTATATGCTATTTTGGAGGCATAAGAAATAAGAAATTAATAATAATTGAGACAATATATTAGAAAAATATTTTGAAGCACATTATTTCGAGAGCTTAAAAGAATAGGTTTTATTAGGACGAGACAAATTCTCTAAGGAATAAAATGGAGAGAAATTTGAAGAAATTCCTTGGGCAAGTACTTCCATGCGAATCCAAACGACTTCAGAAAAAGCCAACAATTCGTTCTCATTTGTCGTAAATACAGGATTACGGTGCCCTTGAGACACAATTATTTTATGAAGCTATTGGGAGGGGTTTTCAATTTATTACTCATATACATACACACATATACGACGTTTGCACAACACACGTGTGTACAGGGAAATAAACGGTGTAAAGTGAAATTCATTTTTTTTATCATTTATCCGAAATTTTTGGCCATCGTTTCATCCGTACTTGTTGTAGTTCGTAATACCAGCAAGTGGAAGCGCGCATTAAAAAAGTAATGACTGTAGAGTTAGAGCATAGCAACGAGAGAATATAACGTGGTTGTTATGTACGGCTCAGGGAAAGATGACATTTTATTTTAGTTTAGTGACATATTTTTAGTTTGTGCTTTAATTATTCGTTGGGAGGAAAAAAGTTGAGTCATTTCATAGGAATTATGGCCGTGAGCTACATAAATTAGGTTAAGAATATTATTGTCCCTGGTATGCAGCTCTAAAATTTGTGTGCTGTGATTTTTATCCGCGTCATTACTGAGAAAGGATGAGGTTTATCCCGTGTGAAGGTATTAGTGAGAAAGACAGGCTGAATTAGTTGACCAAATGAACTCTTGGAAGAAAGTGCATACATGGAATGATGAGTGGGAAGGGGTCTGGCACATCTTCCAGAAAACTCGACTCACTTTTATTTCCTCAATGACATGCACTTCAATTTTATGGGTGTTCGTGTCCCTGTACTCCCGAAAAACTCAAATTGTTTTATCTCACATAGCCTTTACCCCTTTCCCACACACACACACACACACAAACGTATCTACACCTACTGCTCTACACACTCATTACAGTCCGTAAGAAAAACCCAAAGAGTTTTCAGTGTGACTTTTCATTTACTTACTCTACTACTGCCGGGACCATATTGTTAGCTCTATGTAGAGTCCCAGAGTTGGTTTTTTTTATATCAATTGAATTCAATTCAGGTCAGGACTTTATTGTTGCCTTATTACTGCGCCAGTACAAAACATCCGTATTTATATCCATATAAAACCTTTACAGCTGCTTGCAGTCCTTTTACCCTAGCCAGAATAATTTTCCCTGCATTTCGTTCACTTCACTGTTACTGTTTCCAAGTTTCAGAAGCCAGTGAAAATTACATTTTTGTCTTTTAAACACGGCACGGACAAAAGACCCTTTTATCCCAAACGTACATATGCGGACAGTTTTGCAGTGTGTGAACAAGAGCAAATTTATTTTATTTCTTCAAGAAGAAATCCCCTAAAGGACAAAAGCTTCTGCAAAGAACTCAATTAAAGGCTCTGAATAAATTATCCAATTTAATTGATCATATCGCGGGCTCATTTAAAAAGGAACTATGTTTAAAATTCTAGTCAAATTTGTTTCAGAGTTTTACAGAGCTTTTGTTTTTTTGCTGTTTAGCTGAAGATATGCATATTTTTCTCACAGTCCCAGACCTCAAAATGATGTGTGACTCTCTTGTGTATATGTGCATAGAATTCATTGATTTCAGCAGCTATGAAGGACAGGTACGTCCTCTGAGTACGTTGACCTATGAATCTAATTTAGCTTGTAGTAAGAGAAAATAATATTAATAAAGTAATAATATAATAATAATTATTAGCATTACGAAGTATTTGGGTAGTAATAGTATTACAAAACATAATATGTATTATATAAGTTTATTAATAATGAGCCCGAATTTTCAAAGAGGGTGAATAAATAAATAAAGTTTGAAAATGTTAAAAAGGTCAAGGATGTAATTATTATAGCATGTAACTATAGACTGAACATAATGTTCGAAATTTGGTTGGAAGAAGACACCATTGACCAAGAAGATGATTGAGACGGTGATTAGAAATGTAGTAGACTGACTGAATCATAGTGAGGGTGAGTTGGGAAATGTAGAGAGAAAATGTAGCTGAATTGCATTTTACGATCCAGTCATTACTAAACAGATCTTCTATATTATTTCCATACAAGGAGTCAAATGTTTAGTATTCCTCGAGGCTTTGTGCAAGGAATGATTCCATTTTTTCCGGATGAGAAGAACCTCCAAGAAAAACTCTCCTCGTCAGCAAATCTTTTACAGTCTCCAGGCTTCATTTTCATAAAACATTATAGGGTACTTAGAATGAAGGATATTTTCAAAGATTCTTACTACAGAGAGAAAATTATTGAGAATTTTCTTCAAATCTCAACTCATTCTAGAATAAAGACATCGTTGGCAAACCTTCACACACACTCGAGTTTTTTTTCAAAGGAAATCTGTGGGGCATTTTCTGGAGCAAAGATATTACTGAAAATACTTTATGTATGGGGATTTGCCATGCAATTATTATTATGCACCTGGACCTATACAGACGGTCTAGATGATTGTTCGTGTGAATTAATAAAAAAAAAAGTTTAGGAAAATCTTTTGATGGAACTTCTATGAGAAGGAAAAGCTACACACAAGTGCAAGACTTATGAATACATGATTTTTGGTGAATAAATCGGAGACGAGAGTTGTGAGCAATGTGGATAATTTATCCGCGTGTATAGTGTGAAAAAAGTTTGGGAAATTTTTCCAAGAATGATAATAACAGTATTTATACCAGATGAGAGCATCTGTTGGCTTCGGCCATGTGACTCTCACATTTTTGGTCAGTTTTTCTAGCTCACTCTCTCCTTCGTAAGCATTATTATTATTCAGAGCGAGAGGAATTTATGGTTCATTGATCAAGCCGTGTCCAGTTCGCGTGAGAGATGTATATATACAAAGATACGTAGTTATAGTGTGTATATTTGTACAGGTAATTAAATATTGAGGTATCTATATGCATACTAAAATATGTATCTGTTTAAAAGGCATGTAAACGTGGAAGGTTGGACGTGTATATTTATAAGCATGTGTTTATGCGAATATAATGCATTTAACTCTCTACACCCTTTGTTTACTTAATCCTTGGGAATACGGAGATACAAAAACTATTTAAAGAAAACTGACCAACTGCTATCCACAGGCCAAGAAATAATAACTTTGAGGATCAATGAGCATGTATCCATACATAGTCCATTGTGAATAACTCCTCCACACGTTTCTTCATATCCATCCATCCGATACCACAAAAAGCAGTCCATCATGCAAGTTGGATGTCAGAAATATGACTCTCGTTCTTTCTCCTTCTGTCCTTTTTCTCACGGAAAAAAATATCAAGTTCTGCATGAGTACTCCGGGAACTGATCATGAGGTTATACCAATAGTCCTTTATTTTTATACCGCAATTTTCTCAGTACCCCTCTCAAATACTAATAAGCACTTGAAACGTTAAGGAGCTTACGGTATAGTACTATCCAAAAAACTGTAGTCAATAGCTTATAAAAATCCGAAGCAAAATTGCCCCTTGTTGGGCATCGCGGCGTAATAGATACTCAAGTACATTTTATTTCATCATTACTGGATCCCACACCGCAGCAATTATAGCGTTGAATAGTTCAAGTTGCCTCTGGAAATACTCACAAGGAAGTTACAGCCTGAGCCAATTTCAACGTCAGACAAATTTCCTATGATTTTTATCTCGATTTATGGGAGAAAACAAATAGTGCTGTGACCAGTTCCTCCATAGAGCGGGTCAGATATGTCCTTAATAGTTGAGGTGGCATTTTTAAGTTAACCATTTTAACGCTTTTACTTTAGGAAATTAATTGGAAAGGTAGGTTTGGAATTTAATTAGGGAATTAAGTTAACAGGATTTTCAATTGGCACGTCTTAATTTACCAAGGAGACATTAGCCAAGATGCAATGTAATAATAATAATTTTCATTGGCAATTTCTTTTTTATACTTGCGTGAGCTACCCCATAAACCTACGCTCAACGATAAATATTTTCAGTTCAATACTACACCACACATTATTATTTCTTTCACAAATAATAAAATGGGGCCAGATCTAAAAATCACAATAATTAAAATATTCCAGAAATTTCATAGAACACTTAAATGTTAATAATTTCCAAAAATTGCATAATTCAGAGAATTGGGATACTTTAAGTAAATTGAATGTGTGGGATATATTTATGATTTCATGAAGGTGTGATCCAGATGATACTCAACCTCTCTTGGCTCTGATAACGCGGGCTCCATTCTTCCTCCTCACAAAAACGATAAAATTAAGGTAAATAACAATTTACTCTGTAATAAATATGAGCCATAAAGAATGTCAGTTTCAGGGAAGGAATCCCATAAAAGTATCTCCACATCGCCCTAATTGACACACATTAAATTTCCAATTAATAAAATAAGTGTGTATTTAGTTAGGCATATAATAAACAGATTATTATTACGGATATGTATACGTTTACATGGTTGCAATTGCAATGAAGAAAGAACCTACAGATGCGATTACTATCGTCTTGAGTATTTCAATTCAAAGCATGGAGCAAAAGCCTTTTTCCAGCACGAAAAAGGAGCCCCCAAGGAGGGAGCTTCTCAACGTTATTATAGTCTGCTTTGCTGAGCCTTTTTAAGTTTTTTAAGAATACACAGAGATGATAAGCTGAAAGTAATCGTTTTTATAAAAGTCTCTGTAGATGTGTATTACATCACGGCATACTCACTGAGTTACTGTATGTGATTTACTCTTGAGAAAGAATAACACACTTGCAAACGTTACGGTTTGCTTACTTTCCGAGTCGGCAGAAGCAGAATGTTTTACCGTGCTTTGGGCTAAACAATAAATAAAATGATTCTATGCCGACTTTAGGGGAGACAAAATCCTTATGTACTTAATCGTAACCCTTTAATATGTGAGTAGCGTTAGTAAAAGAAAAAGAGACAATTTTGCAAAAATGGTCTCTCACTATGGATGTGTGCCATTTCTTTAAACCCTTATTATGCAAATGTTATGGACGGGTGGCGTTGATAATATGAAGGAAAATTGTTGGAAAAATATTTTTGTGTCTTTTGGCTCCGTCATCGGACTGCAGACGTTTATGGCCAGTTTGACACTATTTGTTACTATAATAACCAAACTGAAAGAACATGTCCGAACTTCCACACCCGTACGTTGCACATTCACGTTATTGACCTATGTATATGGTAATGTTTCTGGTATAACTCGGATTGATGGGAAGTTTTCATAGGATTTTAGGAATGCACTGAAATTGACGACAGTTTTTGGAAATAAGTTGGATGCATGCTTCACATTCATATATCTCACAAGTATAGTGAGTATGTAAGCATCCATACACTTCTTTTTCGAGTTTAAATATCGCGTGTTGGTTGGCAATTTTGCAATACATATATCAATAGCTGCTACTGTTTATTTGCATTTATGCGAAAAATGTCACCCATTCACTGCCTGCCATCTGAATGGTCATTTCTCATCAAACTTACACAGAATCCTGGTTCGTGTGATCGTGTGGTTCAATAATAATTATTATGCTACTACTGCACACAACTCGATGCTCATTGATTCAAATTTGTCAAAATCAACTGCAATATATTCACATCGAGACTATAGCGAACGGATGCATAGCAATAATCGCGCGTAAAAATAATACATAGTAGCTTTGTCCACCAAATTTTACCAATTTGTAATGTTCAGAGGTCTTGAAATATATATACGCAAATAATTTGCTCGGAAAATAAATTATTAGTTCTAGTCTGTTTTAAAAGATGTATTATTTTAATAATTAGCTATTTGGTATCACATCCATGCGGTCTACTAAGCTTGGTTAGTAATGAGACGGGTAAGAAAATGTATTAGATAACAAAAAGGGAGGAAAACAAATCTTTGGAAGCTTTTACCTATACAAATGTTTCCGAGAACCTGGAACATCCGAGTAAAAAGATGCTGATCACTTTCTGGATTCAGACTTTTGACTTTATTACACGCACATGGTTTGGCAGAGTCAAAGGCGGGGTAAAGTACTTGTGCTTTTCTTCTTATCAAAATCACTTGTTGGCCGCCCTGACTCCCCATAACCATCACCATCATTCTTGAGGCTAATTGTAAAACATTAATTTCATTGCTATCAGAGGCATACATTCCCTTCCGAAGTAGGATTCAAGTAAAATAAGTTTTTTAGTACGGCACTATATTACTATAGCACTACAATATGCATCAAAATATATACACCTCAATGAAATTTAGTATTACATAGGATAAACTGATAAATCTGGGAAAACATTTTGGGAATTTTAGAAAAAGAACATTATATAAATGCCGACAAAATGGAAGAATTTTTTACACGGCCTAATTGTCAAGTGTGTAGGGAAACTGTGTCCCAGGGGCACTATATGCAGAGAGTCCTAGCAAAAGACAACATTGGTAATTACTTTACTTGAGAGAAACAATAAAACACGAGCCGGTTCTCATTTTCAATGACCCAGCTCCCTTAAAATTCCCAGTGAATTCCAGATGTTGATCTACCTTTTCTGGTTCATTTCCAAAGAACTTATCCGCTCTATCGCATGCTTAAGAGTGCCAATTCACAATAGTACTTTTTTCAGGAATGTATTTATCCATGCGGCAATCGTATGAGATAAGTATATGTATTATTATACGTACATATATAAATATATTGATGCTCTGTAGGAATCCCACTCTTGCTCTGTTATTAGTCAGACACAACACTGTGTAGTTGTTTGAGATGACAAAATTATTTGCAATAACGCAAATACTTTCCGAACTGTCGTCACTGCTACGTCATTACGATGCCAAATTACTATTTACCAAATTACACTCATATTTATCTCTTGCCTTTGGTAAAATCACTATTTTTTCTTCTTTATCATTTGGCTGAACCTGCATGTTCTTTTAAGTTGGCGAATTCTTTCGGATTATTTTTTCCCGGGTAGTTGACAGCAGTGACAGAAAACAGACGATAATCACTTTGACAACGAAAGTTGTTAGGAAGTGTGGCCTTAAATTCTAAAGTAATTTATGAGGGCTGTAGAAGAGTCTAAATGGTGCCTGTTGAGATATTTCGAAAATAGTTTTATTTTGGAAAAAAGGTAGCATAATCCGAGCTTTTCACACTTTAAACATTTCATAATCATAGGAAACTTGAAGATGAAGAAATTATTGAATTGACACCATTTCAACGGTGACGAGGAGAGCCTTGTGACAATAAACGAATCGTTGAACTCGTAGGCTTTAATACATTATGTTATGATAGCTCGATGTATTTGTATGCTAAATATATGAAATCGCTCATAATTTTCATGAACTCTCAGATTGAAGGACAAGAAAGCTGGTGCAACAGTTATTGACGAAATCAAGAATGTTGTGTAGAGTTGTGTATTGGAAACAATCAAGTCCAAGAGCCCAGGGTTCCCTCAGGAAAATTAAAATTTTGTAAGCCTCAACGTAGGGATGAGTTCACGGTGTTGCTTTCAAAACTTTTTGGGAAAAATCCTACTCAACCCAAAAAACTGATAACCGTTTAAGACTTAGTGAGCTTAACAAACCGCTTACAATAAATCAAGCTTCCATGAAAATTCTTTCTCAAGCAAAGAAAGGACTCTAATCTCACGGCTTAGGATGGCCTTACAGAAACTGGAAACGTTGCCGGTTCGTACAGATCTTGTTCTTACAAAACGCCTTCGATAAAGAACTTGGAATTCCGATCCGCGATCCAGTTATGAAGCCATTGCGTCAAGCGTGCCAGACGTTTCGACGTTTACTAACGCCGACAGTCATGAAGTATCGAATCTGCTGGATGTCAGTGCAATGATGGAACTGGAGAATGGTAAGATTAAGCAGCAGGTAGCGCTTCTTGGAGGCATGAGAATCAGGCACTGCCCATTGGCTCATAGGCCAAAAAATATCTTATATGATGAACTAAAAATGCAGTGAAAAATTATGAAAGAGGTAGCTGAAAACCGGAGCAAACTATGTAACTAATGAATTAGAAAATATTTTCACAAAAACGTAAAACTATGAATAACAAGTAGTGATACCCATAACTACTGAAGTTTTAAATACTGAGCATCTAAATTTACCTTTTTTCCTCCTCTTCAAACAATTTCCGGTACATAGAAATTTCCATGTCCAGTGACACTTTCATATCCATGAGTTCTTCATAGTCGGACATTAAGGCTGATTTCTCAGCAATCAGCAACAAGGCGATCGATATCACCGTCATTAGGCAAGGTAGCAATGTCTTTGATTTGGTTTAGAAGATTATTTCTTTCCGATTCAATCGATGAAATTCGTTTACTCAACGAGTGGCGTAGAGATGAAATAGACGCCAATTCTTCCCCCTTGGAATTACAAGAACTCTGCAGCCTCTGCAACTGTTCCCTCAAATCAGAATTCTTCTGCTCCTATAACCCATCGAGCTCATCCTTATTGGCTCGCAACTTTACCTCATATTCAGCTCTCATACGCAACTCCTGGATGCTTTGTTGAAGTTTGAGGTCATCCTCCTAGGATGCTTAACGCAATAAAAAATAACGATAATAACTAATTCACTTACCATAGTATCTATGTTATAGTTTGCAAACAATAAGCACAAATGTAGCTGCTGAATGCTATATAATCAAGGACAGTAAGTAAATGTTTACGAAAATAGCACACGAAGCAACTAAAATAGTCAGACAAATAAAATAACTTTTAATTACGTCCTAGCCTAACCTGCGTGCTAACAGCTGCTTTCTCGTTCTCCAACTGCTGAACCCTCACTATGAAAGTGGCCAGCCTGGCGCTCAAACACGCGAGAGTGTTTTTCTCTGGGTACGAGACATCATCGTAATCGTAGGTACGATTTGAAGACATTTATCCTGAAAAAAAAATGGAATGAAATATTAAACCAATAAAAATGAACACAGCCACAATTTTGAAACCTATCGCATACCCAAACACGGATACACGTTTCTACCAAAACCGATTGCCAGTTTCCATTCAGAGGGATAATTCGGGAATAATATTGAAGCGGTTGTAAGGTTAAGGCCAAATCAACCTAAATATATATTTAATATTTAGTATTGAAAGACGTTATGAGAACCTACGTTTGGTACAACGTAGGTCTCAAAACGTAGGCCTAGGAAATTACAAGCTGCATGTAAGTGTACCAGTTCAACAGTGCCGGCTTTTAACCATCTCATTTCGTACAAGTTTTGAGTTCCCATGATAGCATGCCAACATTGCCAAAACCAAATGTTCTATATCCGGTCACGTGTACGATACCCGTCCCCACAAGAAATCTACAAAAATAAATCAGGTAAGAAACCGGTGCTTGACCACAAGGACCTCGCAGGTTTTCCAACTCAGCACACACGTACAAAAATTTCTCTTAAAATTGTTTTTTCAAAATGTTCTTTTAACTGCGATTGCTCAGGTTTGCCCTTAATTGTCCCTGATTGGTTTTTGTCGAACCTTGCCTGATACTAACCGCAACGACTCCTTGTCTGCCCAACCACATAGCACATTGTTTTTTGATGGCATTCTAGAGGTTTTTGAACGTTGATGTGTCACAATGGCTACTCCACACAACTCCTTGAAAGCGTTGAAAATGAAAATTGAGGAAGAAAAAAATTGAATTGGTGGAAAAGAGAGAAAGACTTCAAGTTGAGTTAATTTTCTTTCCAAAATGCTTCTTCATTTCCGGATGGTTAAATATCGTCGCTGGAGAAGCAAAGTGGTCTAATGCACGAATTGCTTAAAAGCAAACTGAAATAACAACCACCATA
>JAQFXU010004153.1:0-14151 GCA_034693705.1 Spatulosminthurus flaviceps
AAACTGACTATTTTTTTGTAAAAAATAAAATATTTTTTTAAAATACAATTTCTTCGATATTTAAAAATATCGTTTTTCTAATTGCTTCCGAATACGATTTTGTAATAAAGTACAAGTCTATATCAGAAGAATTAATTACTTAACCAAAGAAAATTGAATATAATATAAATCCTAAAAAAACATTTAATCTTAATTCTCAAAGCATCTTCGTTATGCTTTTTTTGCTTTTACTTGTTTGTATTGTTTTGAGAACGTTCTCATCCGCATCTCTGCGGATCCAAATGGCTGAATAATAATTGCTTGCTATTCTTATTTTGCTGTGCACATCTTTATCTTTGCACTGCATTGTTGCCTTAACTTGTTGCGTCAACGTTTGAGTAAATAAGATAACCTCGACTCGACCCACCTTCATACGTATTCTGCTATTTTCGGCAAGAACTACATAACTTGTTTCTATTTCACAGTTAGGCTGATTACCTCCAAATCGGTCATGGCGGATTTGAACAAAATCAAATCAATGGTATAATTTGGCTCAAATTAATTTTTTAGATCATCATAGTCAACTACATCTTGACGAAAATAATTCCCCCTCCACTGTTACCATGATGGTCACAATGGGACAAATGGCCAAATTCCTTACCATTGGTTAAATGTAGAGACTTCCTATACAACGGGCCCTGTGGCCCCCTCGCATACTAGCACTCCATAACTTTGGTCCTTGGAGAAGTAAAATTTTATGCAATGCCACTTCTGAAAGCTGAAAATATGATCTTTCAGAATCTTTTGACCTCAAGTCTCTGTGTATAGTACAACTCAAGTTGTGGCAGATCAAAGTTCCTTAGTTTTTTAAGGATGTTTGCAAGGGATTTTAAGGCTTTATAAAGAAAATGGTGCAATTTATAGCACAACCAAAAAATACATGTGTTCATTTTTTTTAACAAAACCCCATTTTTACACTTACAGCATATGGTAGTCTGCGAGGGGGCCACAGACCGTTGTATGGGAAGTCTCTACATTTAACCAATGGTAAGGAATTTGGCCATTTGTCCCATTGTGACCATCATGGTAGCAGTGGAGGGAAATTTTTTCGTCAACATGTAGTTGACTATGATGACCGCAAAATTTAATTGGAACCAAATTATATCATCGGGTTAATTTTGGTAAAATTCGCCGTGACCGGTTTGGAGGTAATCGGCCTAACTGTGTATTTGATAAACCACCTGTCATAAACCACCATAACATAAATTATTGTAGTTGGGTCCCTGGTAGAAGCTTAAAAGACTAAGTAAAAATATCTGTCAAACATACATATATTCATTTAAATGATATTTACTTTAGTACACAAATAGGCGGCAATAGGTATCTCTACACCTCCGCACAAATCCGCCAATATGTCGCCCATCCGCTCAAAGTGCGAAGTAGGGATGGCCCTAGGGATGTTAAGTCTCCTAATCATCATTAGTGTCAAATTGGATACAACCATTTGTGAAGAAACAGGCACAAGTGAGTGAGTATTAAACATAGTAAGGATACGAATGGGACTCACTGAATTTTGAGGAAAGATTCTTTCGATGAAATTCAAACTTTTACGTAAATTGTAAGGAATTTGCAACCGTTTCGTGCATGGTACTTCCTCAGGCACACTCGGTAGTCTCAATCTCAATGCTATCCTTACTACCGGTACAACCATTTATTTATTGGTATTTATTCGAGGTGCTGGGGCTTTCGCCCATGAACCAACAATTTTACTTATATTACGTAACATTTTTTTTAATATTAAAACCATAGGTCAGGGGGACACATCAACATTTGTGTGCTTGTCAGAAACAATTTACAAACCACATTAATTTTTGTCACTCAAATCTTTGAATTATATCATGAAATAGTAAAAGTATGCATTCCTTAGGATGTCGATGTTTCATTCCCACCACCACGTATTTATATTTGGATTATATCACTGACAATGCTGGGTTAAGTAAAAGACATTGGATTTTAAAATATATAATCATAATAATTATAGTTGTTAGTGACGATCCTTGGGTTCCTTTATAGCATTGATTTGATGTTGGTTTCTTAGCCAAGATATAGTTTTTATATTTACACTTAGTTAATTAATTTTCGAGTTCAATACACGTGCCAGCTACATATAGCTGTTTTTCGACTAAAGTCGGTTTCAAAAATTCATCTTTGAAATTAAGTACGTAGGTTTCCTCAAGACCGACATGTATGATACAATCAAATTTTCAGACCGGATTCTTGTTTTTATGAGCTGATTTCCCAATTTGAGTTCCCGTGCCTTATCTAATAGCTTTTTTCCGTATTTTCATTTCTATGTGAGTTTTTTCTGATGTTATGATTATGTTCCCTAGAGTTTGATCTTTACAATTTGTTTGTTGTTGAAAAATGGTAGATTTATCCCGAGTATTGAGTATTGAGTAAATTGATAGATATCGGTCTGCATTTTTCTTCCGTCTTTTCCCAAATCCGCTTCAAACCATCTACTGAAACGAGAGGCAATCCAGTTTTTTGAACTACAAGGCATTCGTTTCTAATTAAGAGAAGTTTTCTTTGGCCTTTTCGGTGACATCAAAAACTACAATAGATTTTTCGTTTGCTTTCAGTTTTCTCCAGTTCTAATTCCAACTCCTGAATTTTGTTTGAAATAATTTAATTGAAAATAATACCACGTATTAACCATGTAATAACACGTAATAAAACTATTCCTTCTGAAATATTTTAGATTCCTCCGCCCGCCAAAGTGGCCAAAGGCGTTGCTACTGGTGTCGGAATGATATGAAAGATGGCGAATGTACTAGACCGAAAGACCAGTGGGTTATTGTAAATTGTACGGGGGTTGAAACTTGCCGGATGAACGTCGACAAGGGAAACGTCTTCTTGAGGGATTGTTATAAGAGAACTACGCAAGATGAGTGCATGTGGTCTGGCGCATCTTGGGATTGCTTTTGTGATACAGATATTTGTAATGACGAAAATATTCCTGAAATGGCGCGTGGTCCCGGTCCCGGTGGCAGCGGTGGCAGTGGGGACGGTGGTTTTGGAAATAAAATATCACCTTTAAACATTTGGCCACTCCTTACGTTAGGCTCTCTGACGATGGGGTGGAAGCTGGCATTTGAGTAATGTAAATATAGATAAATTATTCAAGTGAGCAAAATTGACCGTGCCATTTACTCAGTAAAATAAAAACCCGAGCGTAATAATTGTTCATGTCGACTTTTAACATAATAATTACATATTACATCAAAAATCAAATATCGTAAAATAATAAGGGTCAGTGGTATTCAGTCTGTTTCATTCGGTCGTACAAAAATTACTTCAAAAATTACAAATCTTCATATTTGTTGGAAATGAGTGGCATAGTATTAATACTATTTCATCGATTTGTTGATGAGATCAACAATAATAATTATTGTTGATCTTCGATTAAATCAAATAATTGTGGTTACAAGGAGCTTTTGAAAATTGACGGGCAATTTTGTATTACTTGCCATTCCGCGCGGATTCTGAAAAAAGGGATTTACAACTCCTTGTGCCACATTGCTACAGCCAGCGATCCCAACATACACATATCACAATACAGCGTTTTTGCATATGTTTTTGGCAATGGATCACGTTCTAATTTAGAGTATTCAAGTTCCGCCGTCCCATTGGTTCAGGCCTGAGTTATTTGGTAGATTCAATGGCAAAATATCAAATTATGAGCCCACAGTAAATAATAGGATAAATTTAAACCCACTGTCGCAGCCAATTTCTATGGAGACTCCATTACTTCATGGAAGCTCCAGTATTAGTGAAAGTTACAAAGTAAATATTTAATGGAATGTACAGAGTAAATCCACGAGGAATATCTACAGGACCAAAACATAGTGTAGAGTTGAAATGGTGGTGATATTAAGCGAAGCGTGTAGAATAAATCCCTATTACTACTTATAATAGCGGTGTTTCTAGAAAAATCTGAATAATATATGCCAAAAGTTGTAAATATTTTGGGGACCAACAGGTTGACTTGGCTCAAATGACGTCTGAAATGAATAGAAACACTTTCTTGTACAGAATATCCGGGTTTTAGAAATTTCGTTCTGGAAACGGAATTATCGGGGGAAACGAAAACCTATATTTCGGGGTCAAAGGGTGATGAAAATAAATTTTATCAGGTATGTCACCCAATCGTACGAAATTCGTAAGGATGCATTACAAGAAAACTAAATTTTAGCGTCTTGTCAACTCTTTATAACGAAATATGCGTTTATATGAATTAATAATTTTATGTATTCGTTTTCGTTTAAAACGGGCTACATTTGGCAGGCTAGATTCTATTGTTATGCTATTCACTAACATCTTCTTACATCATACAAATGTTGCTAAATTGTTCCTCATTTCCTATATGTATTTTTCCTATGGTACAATTTGCTGAACATAAAATATTTAAAACTCCATTTCATACTTGATAGTCGAGATTTCCGCAATTCTACATTTTTTGGCGAAAACCGTCGAACACAAGAACCCATTGAGGAGAAAATGTTATACCCTGCAACCCACAAAACTTGCCCAACTGTTATGAATCCCACAAATGAGAAAGTCCTTTAAAAAGAACGTTCCAAAACAGGTCACGATTTATCTGGAGGAGAAGTAAGATTTGCTATTGTAAAATTTCCTTGTGTAATCGTGGGGGTAACGGTATCTATTTTGCACAAAAATTGTCACCTGCTTAGATTTTACTGCTCAGTGCGTTCGGTCCTCTGACAATGACGTAGACGTTATGAGCTAAGGGATCGGAGCATGACCGCCGAGTCACATGCAACCATTAAAACATTATATTTTAAATAGCGAGCTCTAATGGCCTGTTTATTAGTAGACGCGCAGATGTTTCAATGCGATCACATTTTATCCGGCGATTGTGACAAAACAGTTATTATTTTTTTCATTATTAGCATGGCTTCGCAGAGCGATCTGTTCCAGTTTATCATTGCTTTAGATCGCTTCTCACTAAACCCATATTAACATTTGTAGGGGTAAACTGCAATAGGCCTTCATCTGCTCTGAGCAATCACATGTGCATTTTATATGCAATAGAGGCCCTTATATACAATATGGGAAACGGGATTTAACATGGAGATTTTGTTGCTATGACACGGTGTTTTTAATTCAACATATACATTTCCTTGTGAGATTCAATCAAGTTTTATACATGTTTTGATTCAGCCCATTCACCGCTCATGGAATGAATAGAAATGGTGCAGGTGTAACCAAACCAACGTGAATGGCTTGTGGTTGATGGAAACATTTTCCTGGTTATTGTCCCCAGAAACTATAAATAATACAGTCAGATTAACAAGAGATATTATTTGTGCAAATACAATGAGTGAACTCAAACCTTAAAAGATTTATGTGGTCGGACGAAGGAAAGGAATCACGATGAAGCTCTTGGCCATTTTAGTCGTCACAGTGTGCATCTGCGCAGCTCAGGTATTATTAACCCTTGTAACCGCCATTACTCCATTTTGTAGTTGTTCATATCAAATGTATGGTTGCGTCATAAAACAGGAATAAATTGTTTCTTCTGAATGAAGGTTGCTGGGAAAATAGCCCTGGATGGGCAGCCCAGGTCCGAAAAATCAATGTCCGAAGAATTTGTGTAGTAAATTTGGAGAGACGTTTTAATTAGAGTAAGGTCGGAGCAAGGAATGACACTAACTAATAAATACTAATATGGTTATGTCAAAAAAAACAAGAATAAAGGAATTTCATGGAGGTTGCTGGGCTAAGAGCCCCGGAAGCATGCAGCCCAATTCTGAATAAAAGAAATAGGCTGGAGAAAGAAGTCTTTTTGCTTTGGTCACAACAAATTCAACATGGCTCCCGGATCTATATGAAAACTATGACAAGATTCTTGGTTATCAGTAGTCAACCAGTTTATATTTTTATATAAAAAATACAGTTTAAAATAATATTTAAATTAAAAATTAAATTAATCGATTATTATTGGGCAAATCGAGGGGTACACGATAGCGCCATATTTGTTCTCAAACTCTTCAGTTTGAAAATGCTCAAATTTTAAAAAATGATTTTTAGCCCGCCCAGAAAATTTTATCTATTTAAATTAATATTTTATTATTTTATATTTACTTTATTTTCTCTCATACCATGGTAATAAACATTTTTAAAATTGATGTAATTAACAGAATTGAGATTTTCCTGAAGTAAATTTTAAAAAATGAAGATGCATACACTTTGTCAAAAATTTCGAGCGCATCAATGGTTTCCTTATAAAATTTTAAAGAATTTGGATCCAACAATTTGATAAGTTACTCAACTTCAATATAATTTCCAAATAATTTACCAATAATTATTTCAAAGATCAGAGCAAAAATAGCCCCGCAGATTGAAATCAAGGAAAGATAAAATAAAGGTTTTAAAACGTCGATATTCATACTATCCACTGACATTGCCTGAAAGGTGGAAGACCAGGCAAGTGCCATTATATTTAGCTTTTTATAATTTTTAGCTCGATTCTCGCCTATGCTGCTTTCATCATACAGAAATATTTCTATGCCTCTACAGTTTAAGGCTGAATCCTCATATTTAATCCACGTATCCCAAAATCCTGCCTCCTTAACCCGGAAAAGAAGGTCCTGAAACAAGGGCAGAAAAAAAGTTCTTTTCACAAAAAAAGCTCGAGTCTCATCCAACTGAGAAAAACTCGGACCGGGAATTACTAAACAATTCTGGCAACCTATTTTCACGAGAAGTGAGTATTGCAAAACGGCCGTGGCATGATCAATGTAAAAAAAGCTGTCTTTCACAGCAGACTTGAAATTTCTCTTCTCCATGACTTTATGAGGATACGCTGCCGAGAAAAGAAAGGTCTCAGGTTCGGTGAATTCAATTAGCGCATTTAGCTTAGCCAAATTGAGGCCCAATTTGGGGCTAAAAATATTCAAACCAATGAGCGTCTCTAGACCGTATTTAACCTCGGAGACGGACATATTTTCACGGTGAGGGTTCGTAGTTAAGCCCAAATATCTCCGGTCCACAATTTCTATTGCGTCTTTGGGAACAACTGGACGAGAAGGTGCTGCCAAAAAACCAAAGATGAGGCCCTTGAAACCGTTGCTAATCACAACTGACAAAAGAATCCACATCACAATAATAGAAATCACCCTGGTATCAAATTTGGAGAAGATATTTTTTGAGGGCAAGCAAGATTGCTCCAACAAAATGGCAAAAGGACCAAAATATCCAAAATGATATGATTTTTCCAGAAATTTGACGCCTAATGTTAGCGTCAAAGTAATTAGAATCATGCAAATCCAGGAGGGTTTGTCAAATGCATTGATTGTTGCAAAATAGTCCCTTTCCCGTTTTAAAATAAAAACTGTTTGAACAGAAAGTTTTCTTGTCAATGGTAAAACCAGGTCAAATTGATTTTGATCCTTTGGATCCGGTAAATCTTGAAAATTATCGTGAATTTCATTGAAAAATACTGCACCAATTGCTGTGTTACCCTTCTTTTGAAGATTTGTATCTCGTAGAGAACCTTGGATTTCCCATGTGATATTCAGTCTTGACTGAACTTGAGCGTACAGACATTGTTCTGCAGTAGGAATTTCATCCAGAGCTGGTGCAAAAATGAAGCTACTCAAATTACATGAGATGGGTGGATAACCTTGAAAGTATACAAATTTTCCCGCGAACATATTACGTTCGTATTGTTTTTCCATTTTTTCAACCACTTTCGTTGTTAAGTCTTGTAACGAAATTCTTGGACTTTCCAAGGTTATGGAGCTGCAATCTCTACAGAGAACAGTCACATAACTTGGGGCACTTTCAATGAAGAGTAGCGTTGTGCGCTGAAGTAGAATACCGTTTTCATTGATAATTTGCATTGATAATAAATCATCAAATTTTGCATGATCCGTTGCAAGAAATATTGCATAATCAGGAATTTCATAGAAAATTTTGTTGATGAGTGGGAAAGAAATGTCCAACGATGAAGAACCTTGGTGTGGAACTTTGATGAGATATGCACTGCAGGCCCCAAGTTTGTAATGAAGAATAGAAGATGCGAATCGTTTGTAGTTGATACTCAAATCATCTAAAGATTTGACTTCAGAAGTCTTCAATTTTGTCCATGGTTGATTTCCAACAACAGCTTCAAATTCCATTCCATTGGGGTTTGAAGGAATTTCAAGGTTGATCAGAGCAATTCTACAGCCTTGAAACACATTGAGTAGCTTATTGATTGCAAGAAAGTTATTTTTATTTTGCAAATTGATTTTTGATTCTTCCTGGATAATTACCTGGGCTAAACCATAAGAGATGAAAAGGATAAAAAATCTTAAAGGTTTCATGCTGATGGGGTTTTAATTTCATTTTAACACACGCTCCATCCGTTGCTTTATTTGCTTACTCACATATGGGAATGTGGGACATTTTGTTGACAGGTTCTTGAAATTTGTACTAAAAGTCGAGGATAAATGTAAACAGGGCTTTATGTTTGTGTTTAAATTGGTTATTTACTTTTCATTTCTCTCTGGCTGTTATGATTAGAAAAACGTTTCTAGTGGGTTGAAGTTCATCAAAGCTTAAATAACGTGTGCAAATATTAGATTAGCACTTCAAACTAAAGTTACGTGGTTGCATTTCACAGCCCTTGAACAGGTTGAAGTTTTCCAAATCCAAACACTAACTGCCAACCTTGTCAAAAAAAGTCTGCATCTTTTGCCTGTTATTAATGAGGAATGTGGGCGTGGTGCATGAAGACATCCGTTCCACAATAAAACATTTTCGTTCTTAATGATCACTTTGTTTTTGGGCAAAATTAAAGCCTGTCATTAAATATGTTGAAAATAATTTTTAATGCCACAAATATTCATTCCCTGCTGTTTACAAAATTTCAGGCCCCTACCTGTACCATTGGGGCTACTACCCGAAAATTTTCGGATAGGATAAACGCTCGTTTTATCCCATCCATATCCGATCGGATATGCCCGATCCTATGCAGAGCCTTATGTAGGATCAATTGGTTAAAGACAAAAGATGTCATTGTGTAAAATGTAAACTAATTCGATAGGTTAACGATCATTTAAACAAAAGTTTTTAATTTTTAATTTTTAAAGAAATTATTTGTGTCACCAATGCAACGGCGCTAGTTTTCAAAACGCAAACGGTTGAAATTGGTAGTGTAGTCTTTGAGAAAACAATTCAAAAAAAATGGTCAATTTTACACCCACATGAGAATTTTATTTTCAGCCTAAATATTCTTTTGACATGACGAAAAAAGTATATATCTGATATTGGATATGCTGAGCTGGAGAAAATCCAAAAATTAAAATGCTGGAAAAGATGGAAAAAGTTGTAGGAAAAAGTAAGAGAGATGTCGGAGTGGGTTTATTCGGACTGAAGATCAGGAAGAGAATGGCTACAATAAATATTGTTATATATTACTATGGTAGCAAAGGGTACAATGTAAAATGAAATGGTAGGATTTAATAGGACAATATATTTAAGTAAATTGGTGCATACATGCAATAATTAAATATTCATCCAGAATTGACCTCGTATTTGTTGCAAGAGTAAAAGTGGAATGTGAGAATCTCGCAAATAAAAATCAATTTGCATCCCAAAACAGAGACGAGAAAAGCTTTGAGAACAACTGAAACTGAACTTTGCATGTTTAACGGCTTTATATCTCCTTCCCTCGATCTAGCAACAGGATAGATAACATTGAACCTCGGAGATCGAATCGTATCCCATTTCTCCCAAAACCAAAGCAGCCCGCTGCTTAACATGGAGAGAACCCTTTTCCTGGCATAGTCATATTTTCTATTAAATGTTACAGGCCAGCGTAAAGGTAAAGGCCGTACATTCAAGTCATCATTCTTCACATCGCCATTATGTGCAAATTTCAGACCATCCCTTTTCATCAATGTCAATACTTTGCTCCAGTAAAAGCCAAGATGCTCCGAATACACGACTAATGCTGACTGCGGCCACACCAGATTTCTTTTTATCTGGCGCTCTAAATCCCATTGCGCGAAGCATAGATACTCTAAGGGTAAACTCACGTTGTTATAAATGTGGAAGTATTCAATGGTTTTATGTTTCTTACCATAACCAATTGTGTCTCCGCTGCCACTGCAAAATTTCACGCAAATTTCCTCATTGGTTTCATTGCAACTCCAACCTGTGTTTGTCTGACGGTCACCAGCAGGGAGGAAGAGAGTAAAATTCTTTAGATCTTCCAAATGACGCCATTTTGTTGAAAATTCATTTTCCGTGATAAATGCTGTTTTGAGAACCCCTTTGTAACCATTGGAAATTACGACACAGGAGAGAACCCAGCAAGTCAAAATCATTGCCAGCAGTTTCGACTCCGTTCCATGACGCTTAAGACTATTTGATAAACTTTGTTCTAAGAGACTTGCGAAAATAGAAAATGATATCATGGATGATATGCTTAAATTTTTCTGACTATTTAGATGCAAATCATTGAAGAAGCGTGAGAGGTATGCGGAGGTCAGGACTCCGAAAACTAACATGGTGAGCCAAACAGAAGGGTCAAATGGTTCTGAATAAAGAGATAAATCAACCTTTGGTGATTTTACATGATCCGAAGTGATGAATTTTAGCCCACGTTTTACATTAATTAGAGAAATTTGGTGATATTCTCGCCTGCTTTGACCTGAATCTCGCAGATTGATAAAAGGTCGCAGAAAATGAGATTTCACTGAAGATCGGGTCGAGTTAAAATCTGTGGTGATGTAGTAAAAAATCGTTTTACGGAATAACCAAGCCTCGCGCCTTTGAAATGGACTCCCAAGTTTAAAATCCGCGGTTTTTTCTTCAAAATGTTTGGGGAAAAATTCGAGGTTCTGCCACCATCTGTTTTTCCCGAAATTGGTGTTGAAATTATAAACGTTGATCATTGTGTCAAGACAGTCTGGATTTGGACAAGAAAAACGGATATAACAAGATCCTGTGTGCCAGCAAAAGAGATAATTTAATTGGCTAGTGGGATTGAAAGAAAGGGCAAAAAAAGGTACATTAAAGTGTACCCTTTCCACTAGCTCCGCCACATTTTCCAGTAAAAATAAATTGCTGGAAATGAATTTTACCAAAAATATGACGAGAGTTGGAAAAAATCTGCTTTTGAACATTTCTTTCTGTATGAGAGCAGCTTTTACTCCCATGAAAAAATTCATCTTGTCATTGCCAATAGTAATATTGGAAGTGGTGGAGTTTTCATTGAAAATTGCGAAGTTGACACTGCAATTTTGATATGCCATTTTAAAAGTTACTCTCTGACGACGATGCAATGATGACTGGGAGTGTGATTGTTTTTCTACCTGAAAAGGCGTTTGGATTTGACTGTAATCTGCGGAAGTCCCAATTTCATAAATGTGTATCAAACATCCTTGTAATTTGGCGGTTAGAAATGGCAATGTCAAAATTTGATCTTCTTTCCAGGACGAGCAGTAGCAAAAATTTAATGTGGTTAATAACATTGAAAGTACCAGGAAATAAATGGAGCTGGACATCATTAATGTAATCAAGTGTGTGATTTTAACTTTTAGTTGATAGATTCGGATTGTCAAAAAAATCTTTGACTGGAATAGAGGAATTTCGTAAAAATATGCAAATATTTTTCATTCAATACTAAATTCCTTGCTTTTAAGCAACCTTCTACAATTGGGTTGTTCCTGATCTAACGTTGGCGTAACATTTAAGGATTGAGCATTTTGCTGCTGTTTTGTTTAAAGAGCTCAAGTAACAACTGCCTCATAATGATTATTAGAATAAAATGGGCTTTATGTTTTACAAAGCAAATAAAAATTAAATTATCTTGTGGGAAAATTGGAAAGTAAAAACACTTCTTGGGCGGCTAACAGGAGGACAGGACACAATTGAAAAACAAATTAATTTTACAACTTGGATCATTAAAGTCCGTGACAATCAATATTGGTTTAAAACTGTCTTCCACTTCTCATTCACTTCTCGAATTCAATATACAAAATAAATAACCTCGATCAAAATTAATGGAATCCTCGTAACAATTTGTTTGTTTGGATTGAAAACACCGAATCAAAATGAACTTATTCGACTAAAACAATTTCCAATGGTAATAATGTAAAAACATATTTAGAGTTTTTAAACATACGACATGTTTTTTTGTCTGTAATTGGAATTCACGTAACTATTGGTATAAAAACTGTGTTGAAAAATTATATACAAATAACCTGGAACAGTAGCCACAACCTGAACGACTGGAAAAGCAAACACAACTACAGAGCGGCTGAAACTGGAGTGGCAAAGAGGTGTTCACTGGACATTTACATTCTAGCACTGGATTTATTGTTTTCTCACACAATTTTTATCCTCGTGCTTTTCCAACCGTCTACTCGTGTTTCAATGTTTAATAATTGTAGGTGGGGCTTGTGCATGTGTTTATGTGAAGATGCAAAACTGTTCAAATTGCGTTCCCAGTAACGTTGTTATTACACGAAAAATTATTTCAATAGTAAATCTTAACCTCGACATTCCCTGCGGGTGAATCGTAACCTGTCTCTGATTGTGAACAAATATTCTTGGGAAGTTACACATAAATTGCTTTTGCAAATTGCAAATCTTTCGAGCGGCTATAGTCCCACAGAAAAACTCCGTACTCAAAGACCTATTTATTAACTTGGTAATTTAACGGATGATGCTTTGTTGAATGAAACTGAATTGGGAGTTTAACGCAATGAGGATAGATTTGACAGAAAAGACTAATGATTTAGTACACGAGTAGTTTTGTGAGTCTTTTAATAAAATAATAAGCGGAATTTGAGTAATTTGTACATGTCTGAATGAATCTGACTGAATACAGTCTGTAGCTATTTATTTTACGATGGTTGGTTGTTCGAAGTTGTCGTCCGTATCAAGTTAAAATGAGCACAAGTATTTGAGTTCTTATTTTATTGGACGAATGATTATATTTTCTACATCATTTTCAATTACTTAACTGCTAGGTTCAACCACAATGTCCCAAGGCCTAAGGCAAGAAGCATTAACTCATGTCGTCGGGTAAATTCCAAAAGGCGCTATAATTTTCGTAACGTTATGGGAAAAACAAAATTATAGCGCCTTTTGGACTTTACCCGACAATGTGAAGGTGACAATGTTTTGGCAAAACTGCGAGCATTACATAAATTGGTTTTACAAACGCATGTCTTGATCTTGCCCTTATCTGTGCAAGTTGCGGGATAACCCTCTGAACACCCTTTTCCCACGAGTACCCCATCTTCGGTTAGAGTCGTGCAGCCGTCCATTCCGTAAGGACAATCTTCCACCGTTTCAGACTTACATGGCTCGCGACAACTGTAGCATTTAATCATATCGACAGCGGAAGAAGAATCTAATTGTAAGATATTCAAGAAAGAATCAGTACATATTATGCTTCATGCTTATTCATAGTATAGGGTATACTTTAATACAGTCGAACATTTGTGTAACGGCATCACAAATGGCATTGCAAGAATGGCCAAAATGACGGGGCTTTTAGTCTATACTGGCCTAAAAATAAAAGGTAATACCCAACAAAATGACAACCATGATGACGATGATAAGGATGCTGGAAATTCCGAGGGCCATGCTTTGTTCACATTTTGAGCTTGTGGGCAACATTCGGACGGGTTTGACTTCGGGTTGATTTATTGTCTGCTTGTAACTGAACTCGGAATGTACTGATCCTGGATACGGCGTACTTGCTGACTGTTGAAGTGCAATGGTATCAAATTGTTCGAACAGAGATGTGATATTTTCACTGTTTCTCAATGAAATATGAAAAAATGACTCTGTATGAGTAATTATTATACTATTTACAATACTTTTTTAAATAAAGATTTAATTTACATAATTTTTTGTTATGTTATTTGTGAAGAAATTTTTTCAGATCTCTTACCTCTTGCTCTTGCGCATCTTATTCTATTGGACTACGTGATGTGTTGTATCACTGATTTGCAACATGTTGTCTGTTATTTGCATTATGTGATGTTATAATAATAATAAATTGTCTTTATAAATGACGTATGTTACTTGCCTATTTTAGTTTCTTTGTGTACATGCTTACTCTTTGCTGACGATATTGTG
>JAQFXU010004154.1:0-14151 GCA_034693705.1 Spatulosminthurus flaviceps
AATCATAAAATGATTTTGCTTACTAATTAATTATGAATTTTGCATTTTCACAACTTATACCTCCATAAGAAAAACTTGGCGTAGGAACCGGGGGGTGTCTGACACCCCCACAAATTTGACTGGGGGGTGTGACACGCCCCGAAAATTTCTGAAATGCCTCGTCAAATAAACTTCGTTAGATTTTCTCACATTGTTATTCAATCGTATCACTTCCTCCATTAAAACTTGGCCAGCGTGAACTTTATTCTTGGACGTCTTGGAAATAGTTTTCTGAGTTTAATTTCTGTAAGTTTGCTCTGCTTTGCACCTCAATCAAAATAAAATTATTTCTCCAAAACTCGTATAGTCTAGGTAGAAGCTTTATTGTAGTAAATTTGACTTTCTATGAAATGGTCGTTTATAGCAGCACAGATGGTTCATTTTTGGCTGGAACTAAAGTGCAGCATTAAAATATGCTACTAAATATAATTGAACGGTGGTGACGAACTGCTAAATTTCAGCACACGGACTTTACCTGTACACCTTTTTTTTTACATCTGATTTTGTATGATTCTAATGACACACGTTTAAACTCAACTTCACAATTTATAGCATCTGATAGAGGAGCGACACTGAAATTTTACAAATTCATGCGGTCATTCCGGACAATCAAAAAACATTTTTATGATGTTAAATGCAGCACTTCAATTTTCGTCAAAAAATAAACAATTTAAAAAAATGGAATACTATTGTGGGATGGGAGCCCTAGCTCCGAGTAAAGAAGTAAATGGTTGAATTAAACATTGCAATTACTACCACCCAGTACATACGGTTGAGTATCTCTCCCCAAATATGTGTGTTAGAGTAAGTCCAAGAGGAATATGTAAAGCCAAAACAGTGTAGAGTTCAAATACGATGATATTGAACGTGTAGAATGAATGCCTGTTACTATTAGCAATAGCGGTTAAAAATGTGGGTAAATTTCGGTGGGTGAGGAACTTTTGAAAAATTGTCGTTCCGACTAAAATGTTAAGAAAAAAGGTATCTTGTGCAGCATTTCAGGGTTTTTATACTTCGGTCTAGCTCCCGAATTATTGGGGGAAGTAGAAACCCATTTTCGAGGTATTAAAATGATAAAAACCGATCTGGCCCTGTTTTTCACCCAATTCGCCGAAAATAAAATGCAAAATTACTACGCTAAAACACGGCTATTGTTAATAGTAACAGGCGTTCATTCTACACGCTCAATGTTATCGAATTGGAATTCTACACAGTTTTGGTCTTATTCCTCGTGGACTTAACCGATATGAATTCAAATATCATTTGAATATTCGACCACACCGATTCCAATTCGAATACCTTTATTAATACTTTCGTGCACTTTCGCTATCGCGTTTTTCACAAATCTGTGAAAAATTTTCAAGTTTCAGATTAAAATCTAACATTTTTACCACATGCATTTAAAAAATTCATTATTAAGTCTTTGAGTCAGAAAAAATCCACTGTAAATAACACAGTGTATCGAAATAGGAATCCAAAACTGACCAATTCAAATTCTGTATTTCCATATGAATTAAAATTGGGATTAAAATATTTTCGGAGATTTTTTCCGATTTAAATTTGGATACTGAAATATTTTGGATATAATTCCGATTCGAATTGCCATCCTTGCTTTTGGGATACTATGAGTTCGGGCAAAATTCTTAACTGATTCTAAATTCCTTGCTGCAGCTGCAACAACCTCAACAACCTTGTGTTCCTCGGATGGGAGTGAGGCTAAAGCACTTACAAAATCATGACTGATTTTTCCAGCACTAAAAATTCCCCATCGTGTAACGCCAATTTTTTAAATTTAACTATTATTTTAAGAGACAATTATAGTGAATATGTGATGTACAAGCCTGGCTACAACTGAGGATTTTATCGAAAGATTTTGGGTTTATAAACATCAACCGATTTAAATTGGTTACGTCAAGGAAGGTTAAGGGCAGTCAAATATGGCTAAAAAACGTTCGTTATCATTTATTCCTGTTACGCTTCGAGACAGGAGAACACCCCATTGCTTACGCTTCCCGTACCTTATTACCCCAGGAAACCCGGTACTCGGCCTCTGAAATTGAATTACTCGCCGTTGCATGGGCCGTTAAGAAATTACGACAATTCCTCTACATGCGAAAGTTTGTGGTCAGGAGTGACCACCTTGCCTTATCATACCTAAAGGTTATTAAGGATCCCGGCCACCGCCTCGCAAGATTATTATTCAAACTACAAGAGTACGACTATACTATCGAATATAAGAAAGGCAAACTCCACTTGGACGCCGATTATTTGTCTCGTGATACCCCGTGGAACATACTAAACAAGACATGGAGGATGCCGATGAATGAGGGCACAACCACCCCCCTTTACCACGAACGAAAGAATAAATATCGGAAGCTGAGGACTCAGGTTTTGAGTCCGGAGTAGACAGCCTTCAAGATTTCTCTCCCCCATTTCGGGAGGAAGGCCCTCAGACTGTCCAACGGTTACATGCAGTCCTCACCACCCTGCCTGCATTATTTGCCCCTCAATCCATGACATTTGGATATGAGAAGTTTAGAGGATCCCCTGGATTTTATTTTAATTACAACGAACATCTTTTTAATATTCGCCTCTCCATTGTCCCCATAGACATGGACAACACATATAATAAGTCTGTTACTCCAGTAATACCACAGGATCCTCCAAGTATGTCTTGGAGGACCTTGGACTTACAAACAAGAGGATGAGGACATGGATATACCACTCCCTACCATTAAAAAGAAAGACCCTGATAAGTTAATTTCATTTGACTACCATCCACACAACCATTTATCTTGGGAAGAAGTATGGGAAAATATTGCGGAGACCAAGGAACAAGAAATAAGAAAGAAACGAAAACGGAGACCTCTAATTGTCAAACCGGAAAAACCAACCTCCGAAGACACATTATTAGCTCTACACCGGCTTACCGGAAAGAACCCGGCAGCGGAAACCATCTTTTCAGGCTGGAGACTCCATCACACCGAGATGCATTCTGTTACTCCACCTTTGTTTCCCCGGATCTACCCGACTTGCCGCTCCAAAAATCGCGTTTTGCCAATCCTCAAATGGAACATAGAAGCTACATTTCATCACTAAAAGTAGTGAACAAACATATTTCTATGAAGGACATGAGATTAGCCACGATGGCAATACACGTGAAGACCTTCCGAAACACCTACGGATCACCTAATAATTGCAATAAGCGGATCCTAAAAGAATATCTGCGAATGACATCATTAATAGCAGATAGAAAGACCCCTTTTGCCCACGAATATGCAATGGAAAATTATCCAGCCATCATTCCTAATTTAGTGGTTCGTTTCAGCTCCTTATATTACAGAAAAGACAAACATGCAACTCCAGGCATAAACGCAGAAGGAGACATAGATCTACTTTCACCCTTTCATACAGAACCCGAAAGAGTAGAAACGCAAGCGGAATTATTACAAGATTTTTCCATCCTTTGCGAAAATCTCTTGCGAAACAACAGCAAGCAGCACGAAGAAGCAGGAGAAAAGGCTGAAAATAAAGATACTCAAGAGCATGGGAAATGTAGGACAGAATGGAATGCGGACGGTCAAGGGAAAGAAGAACCTCAGCGAGAGACTCGCTCTCCTCTTCACTCGCACCCTTTATTTAACAATGGAATCCATAATAACAGCGAAGAGGAAAGAATGAATGGAATTGGTCTATTCCACACACTAAGAGAAGATACAGCCATACATAGTAAACTCTGTGTACACTGTAATATAAAGACACAAGATCAATGGCCTTCTATGCACAAGGAAACTATACATAACCCAACATTTCCTCCACTTATACTTCCTCCCACCATAAATGATGAACAACAGCCAGATCTAGAGACCCAGGAGATAGAAAAACAGACATCTTTCTCCTTACCTAGCTACAATAACTTCTACACCTCGCATTTTGTCCATTTACGTAATTTTGAGCATGGGAACCCCCCATTCTATGCCGAAATGCAGAAATTTGCGGGAAATTGCCTGATAAAAGCAATTTCCCTAGAAGAGGAAGGTAAGAAGAAGAAAAATGCCCAACAACAAGCATTTTCCCTAGAAGAGGAAACCAAGTTTCCAACCAATAATATCTCCCCATTAGAAGGATGCCTGGCCATTACGAGATCCAATAGCCGAAAATCTCAGAGTATACAAACTCCCACTAGCACCTATAATATTGGAGATATAGAAAAGATTCCATTAAGAGACTATGATGACCCTAAGTTACTCCAACGAGAAGACCGTTTTTGTTCTAAGATAATTGCTATTTTAAAGGACAATCCACAGAAAAGCAATCATCGTAAACATTTCACCATTGAAGAGAATGAGATGTTATACTTTAAACAGGGAGACGACTTAAAATTAGTAGTTCCCTCCGCATTAAGATACTATCTTTTATTCAGAGCACACGACGGACTTATAGGAGGAAGACATTTGGGCTATCATAAGACAACTGCCAGGATAATGACTAATTATTATTGGCCTCAGATGAGAAAATATATTGCCAAATATGTTTTATCTTACCCCAGCTGTCAAGCCGCCAAACTCATGAAACAACACAAAGTCGGTTTCATGTACCCCATTATTGTGGATACCGTACGAGGAATATATGGGTGTGACTAGCTAGGCCCTCCACCAAAGAGCAATGGAAAAGAGTGTATTATAGTCCTTACGGACTATGTATCCAAATAGGTTATAGCTGCACCCATAGCCAACAAGGCAGCCGTAATTGTAGCTGAATTCCTTATTTCACATGTGTTTACGAAGTTCGGGCTTAAAAAGATTGAATTACGCTCTGATTATGATGAAATAGCTTACGATATGGAATCTGACTTAGTAGAACTTCTAACAGAACGAGATTGGAACACGCATTATGTATTTCACACTCCCCCGGATCAGTTACCATCTTCCAAGCTAAAAACGAGACCTAACAACAACCCTAAGAGCGTTTCCTTCTCCGAACCACTAGTCACTTCCATAGATGAGCGTCCCAACGAGATCATCCCCCAAGAGTACTTAGATGAAGCCTCCCCGAGGACGGACCGTCATTGTGTGGATAGCAGTGGTGTTGACAGTACTTCGAATAATCCTTTCTTATCTCCAGGCACCCTAGCCTCTCCTACAACAAGAAATCAGCTTTGACTCTACTTGCCCTCATTTGGAAGATTCCGAACCTCCCCAAGAATTAAACAATTCTGAGGTTCTCAATTCAGATACAGGAAAAGAGATACTTTTCTCCTCACCTACATCAACTCAAGAAGCAAATGATTCACACTCACATCCTTACCTTTTGGATTGTGAAGACGAATCTCATCATACCCCGGTTCCACTAACAGAAGCAGAAACTCAGCCAGTAGATGATAACTGCCCCGGATTAACCAACGACACTTATCCATTGGAAACCTCGTTTTCGTCGGATTCGCCCAATTATCCCTCACGTCTCACTGATCATTCTGAGGCAGACATACTACTAGTCTGCATGGACAACTCAGTTCGAGACGCACCGGAAAACAATACAAGTTGTGGCACTAATAATAGCTCTTTTGTTCGTTCTGACAGTAATAGTAATCGTGACCCAACAGTCATCCCATCCTGCCCCAGTAGTAGTCTGCAACGAACGCCGCCGATACTTCCTGGGATTATTCTCAGGAATAGGAATAGTTTTTTTTTATTATTATCAACATCAACTTATCAAGTTAATAAGTGACACAAAGAAACCATATAGGACAGTTGAGTAGCTGTAAATTAATAATTTCTAGGCATAAACAAGTGTAAAGAATTTGAGTATCTGAATATAATGTTTTTTATAGCCATACCAAGTGTAAAGTGTACAATGGCAGCTCAACCGGAAATTTTAGCATTAAGGGCAAGAACTTAGAAAGCTTCTCTGGAGGGAGGAATAATAAGTGAAGGTCCAGATAGATTAAGAATCTAGTACGAAACTACTCTAATTTTTTTATTATTTTTGGTGAAATTTTGGCTCTAGGCAGAGGATCCACCTTTGAGGGTAAAGAAAGAGGATAGGGTTCTCGGGGGAGATAACCAATATAGTAGTATAAAGTCTTGAGGGCTATAGATAAATAAGCACAGTTAATAATAAAACTCTTTGTGCACAGAGATTATTAAAACAGAGACTAACCTACTAGTCATCAAGACAGGAATAGCTTGTCAAGGCATAGGTGAATACAATATGTCTGAATAATCTTATGTAGAAGACCCTATCCCGACTTTAAGCTCCCAATAAAATAGTGTTTCAAACATTATACAAAACAACAGGTTAACCATAAACCTTCTGCATTCTAACTTAAAAATAAATTCATTTATATAGAGCCGAACAATTTTATTAAAACATAGGCCTCAGCCCGACTAAAATTTAGAACAATACAATATCAAATCATTGAAATAATAGTAAGCCATCGGAATTTCAAATAAAATTATTGAATAACTAATGGAATAGAATAGCACAGACACACAACAAAACCATCACAATTTAACTTAAATTACAACAAATTTTTAAAATAACAACATCGGGTCTTACGCAGTATGAAATTTCTTAAAGCAAATAAACTTGCACAACGGCTTCTTACATCTATCACATTGAACAACAGTCCTACGCCGCTTGTTCTTACCGGCGCAGTACACACAGTTTAAATTTTTTTTACCGGGTGTAGGTTCTGGCCAGTGTTGGCCTGTTAAGCGGATTGAGTCAGGCATACCCCGAACAATAGGCCGTCCTATTGTTTTCCTATCGTTACCAAACTGGGCAACAATATTATCCACTAATTTAAGCTTGTAATCAAGCAGGGATGTTGTTGAATTTCTGTGATCTAGCATCTTAAAGTTAACGTAAGAGTTCCAAATGGCCAGGTCAAAGAACCAAAAGAAAATCTTTTTGTACCATTTGTAGCTCTTCCTGATAATCTCGTAGGGCTTCAATTGTTTATCGATGAAGTCCGTACTGCCCATATTTTTATTGTAAGCAATAACACTTCTCGGCTTCTTCTCGACTTTTCCATGCGAATTTGTAGCATCTGTCAGGCCAGGAGTTAGAAATGTGTTCAGCATAATGACCTCATTTCTATCCTGCCATCGCTCGCACAATATAGACCCGGAGAATAAGCTTTCATATTCTCCTTTGCTCACCTTGCCGACAGAAAATTTAGGCAAACGTTTCCGATTTTTTCTCGTCGTCCCACAGAGATGTGTCCCAGAAATTAATAATTTCTCTGCCAGAGCTACACTCGTGAACCAGTTGTCGACAAACAATTTGCGCCCAGAATTGAGGAATGGTTCCATCAGCGTTAAAACAACAGCGCCACCCACTCCAAATTCAACTTTGTCGGCTGTTAATTTTGTTGACTCTCCCTGATATAACAAGGTGTCAAAAATGTAGTTGTGAGAACTGTCACTCAAAACAAACACCTTTACCCCAAACCTACTTCATTTTGAGCGAATAAATTGTTTAATCGAGAGCTTTCCCGAATACTTTACAAGTGATTCGTCCAAACATAAATGTAGGCCAGGAGCAGCATTTTTTGAAATTTGCCATGAGTTTATCCACGATGTTTCCAAATTTACATGTACGATCTCCAATCACTGCCTTGGAATTATCCGCAAGATGGAAATAGCGTAGGATCTCTTCAAACCTATTTCGGGAAAATATGGTGTTGAAATAGGAAGTAGAAACAAGAGGATTTGTACTGAAATACATTTTAATGTTCGGCTTTCGAATAATTCCCGATAGAATTTGCAGTGCAAAAAATTTCCACATCTCTCCTTCATCTGTTTCTTGGAATTTATTGTTTCCGTTGTCCACACGAGCGTACCGGGTAGTTTCATCACAGATCTCTTGGACAATATCAGTGGACATAAGTATTTTTAGGACATCGAAAGGCGTTGAATGTGCTGACAGATTGGTGGAGTCCCCTTGTAAAATGAAATCAACTTGAGCTTGAGGTTGAACAGGGAACGATGTAAATGGTCCCCAATTGATTTGACGTGGTAAACAAGCGTCATCTTCGTCATCATCGGAATCTGATGAAAAATTATATCCACAATAGTAATAAGAATTGCATAAGTGGCAAAAAACAGAGAAAGTATGATTTTGCCCCCTACTCTGCAAAAATTTCTTTCTTCCTCCTTATAAAATTCCTGGTCCATTATTTGGAGGCAACTGAAAATATTTTTTAATTGAGTACCGTGGTCACAATCAAAGGACTATAGTTCGAGATGAGAGCAGTGACAATGACCCCTGGGTAAGGAAAAATAGATTTACAAAATTCCCCCTTTCGCACTTCGGTTCCCTTATTACGAAGTCCGAACATGCGAGAGTCCTCATCACTACCACTAGGACATCTTTTACCTCTATCCACGAGAATGCATTCCTCTTCAAGGCCACACTGATAAATGAGGTGAGTTTTAGTATTCTTATTATTCAAATGGACTTTTTTTCTTTCGTACAACCAATGCTCATATTTTGTAGTAATTGTATATTTTACTCGGTTCAAATTGATATGCTGGGAGATTCCAAGATAAGGAAATTCTTTACTTATCAATACCGATAAGGATATCCAGTTGTCTTTGTATACCGATTAGAATCGGAGACCCAGTGAACAAAGACAATTATTTATCATACATAAAGTTGCGGGATATGAAAATATGCGGTATGCAAAAGCTTACTCTCTTTTTTTGCTGGAAGGAGGACATGGAAATTTGACAAAGGGGAGGTCTCTATTCAATATTAGAATTTGTTTGGTGGCGTTAGACTTGGGCATGTATAAATTGATTTTATGCCCCCTTGAAATAATTTTATGCAAATTAAATAACAATATACACATGTATATATCTAAACAACATTGAAATGTAATAATTTACAAAGAGGAGGAATTTTTCCAGAGAAATAAATGTAAAGATTTTCTTTGAGCTATTTATCCTAAGAATTGGAATTGAAGGATTTGTGAGGGAGGGGGCAACCATATTATATTGAGAGCAGAATTTTAAAAAAGAGATACAATGGAAGTCACTTGTAAGGCTTGTATCTTCAAATTATTATCACCATTTATTTATTAGGAATGTACTCAAAACTTTATTCTGACCTGCAATTTTGAAATGAAGCTTTCTCTCTTTCTCTATCAGAAAATTCTCAAACGGTGCAGAGACCCTAATTTTTATCAGTGTGGCCTTGAAGAGGAATGCATTCTCGTGGATTGAGGTAAAAGATGTCCTAGTGGTAGTGATGAGGACTCTCGCATGTTCGGACTTCGTAATAAGGGAACCTAAAAACGGGACAGTTGGCACCAGCCGAAATTCAATCATTGTTCCGGGATGAACCCCCAACCCGATGGCCCATCACTCTATTTACCATGCCCCTACAAGGTAGAAAAAATCCAATGGTCTTTCCCCATATTATTTATGCTTATTTTATGTCCGTCGGTCGCGCCGTTACTTTTCATTCGTCAGTAAAGCTGTATGACGATGTCTAGATGTACGAGAAGGATCTTACTGATTCCACTCATTCGCAATCGGTAAGAAATGTCTGAATTTCTATTCCTCTTATTCACGCACATTAAATAGTAGATTATTTGTAAGTTACTACACTTTCTATCAAAAACCTTTTGGGTATTATTATGGCGAAGAAATGCCAAATTTTGTATAATCATTTTTCCGTACTTTCCAAAACTTTAGCAGACATCATACAATGTTTCTGTGTGGGTCCAAGATGTAGCGGTAATTACCCTCCAAGAGATACCTAGTCCAGCCCTTCAAAGGTTTCGATAAGTTTCACAAGCTTAGATGTGTCTGCGAACAGGAATAAAACTAATCTCCATACCAATTAGTGTTGTTGTTTTTTAATGACTGCAATAATTTTTGGTTGAAATAAAATTTGAAATAAAGGAAGATGAATATAAAAAAGTGTTTTTATTCAGGAGTGTACCCCCGTGGAATTTTATTCCGTGGGAATTTAAATTTAAAATTTTGCTCCTTAAGAGTGTTGCAGCCAATGTGAAGGGCAGTAATTTTTATGGCACTCTCGAAATGACAATTATTATTAAAGGAAGCCATAAAATACTTAACAATAATAGACAAAGAGCATCGGCCATATCTGGCTCAATTGAGTATATGATTGTCGGAAAGAGTCCTTTACAAGAAAAACTAAAACGGAAAAGCGTCCAAATAATGGTTCCAACTTAAAATTATAATTTAACTCATATAGTATTTCAACATGACACGAGCAAAGTGCTTGAAATCAGATTTCTTTGCATTTTTTAAAGATTTTTACTTTACCACGCAGGCAATACTAAGCTATTCACTACTTTACTACAGCTGATTCCCATTTTTTTTTATTGTCATTATAGTCGATTAAAAATATGGAATTTGTAGACAAACATTGCAAACATTTTTGATGCTTGAGAACCTTGAGTTTGTGAAATTTTAATGCATTTTTTATGAGGCATACAATCGAGCTTTAAAATGTCTTTAACAGCTTTGTTTCATTATAATGTACGTAAAACATATGTACATATAACACCGTAAACTGTGGAAATGAAATGTACATAACGAGCTAATCATTTTATGAAGCTGCGTACCTCTTTTCTCTGAAAATTTCCTTCCTTGAAATTAAACATAGTAACTCCGAATGGTCGGAAACTGGTCGCACAGCGATTTTGCCTCCAACCAAAATGATCCGCATCACGGATCTAAGGATATATGTACGTATGTTTTTGAGCATTCACTTATCATTTGCTCCATTTATTTATCATTGAGCCCGCATTGTAAATGCGGAGAGTTCTGACTGTAAGGGTGGAGAGACTACCCATAACATTTTTAATGAATTTGACAATCAAATATATTACTTCAACTTAACCTTTCCCTTACAATATGATCCTAGGAATCATGAGCTACAGGATGAATTGTCCAAACTGCATGCTTGAAAATTTTCTGCTAATTATTTTTTCAATAAAAATCCCCACAGTATAGGCGTGAAGGTGAAAAAAGAGGTGAGGTAAATATTTACCGATGCGTCAATTAATTAGTTAGATTTAAGGGAAATGACCACGCCAAATCTGGCCCTACCTTTTCTTTCTGTCCAATATTTATTTGTATGGAGAAATCCATTAATGTAATAGACAGAAATGAATGGTAAAATGAATCCTTTGTTGATAATTAGCTAATTACATAGTACGTGCTAAGTTCAGTTCTTTAAAAATATTTTATGGTGTCATACAAAGCAAAGGCTGGATAATTAATGACCCGCCCAGAATTATGAAATTCAGAACTTGCAATGCCTTTTCAATATTCTATTCGCTCCATGACCTTCAGATGACACTTTTCCTAATTGTAGAAGAACAATGAGGTGTGTCATAACTTAGGTTGCAATTTGTATAGAGCACAAAAAAATTGGGAAGAGAAAAATGAAAAATTCAAAAATATTAAAATATTTACCATAATTTAACAATGAGAAAAGGGATGCATTTTATTTAATCACCGATAAAAATATCCCTTGGTTCAGGACCAAGTTTTATTTCCAACAGGTTGGCAAATTTAATGCATGCGGGTGTTGCAGCCATAACTTCTTGCATTGCAACGGTAACAGGTGCAATGCTCAAGCCTCAAGCAAATAATTAATATAACTCATCAAGAAAGAAAATACTGAAGGTGGTGTTCTGAATTAGGTTGTACGGAGCATCGTAAATGTTTAACTACGTATTATATAACTTGGTTTGCGTAATAAATAAGCAGTATTACATACTTGAATTCAGCATTAGCTAAATTAATATATAGTCAAAATAGTATGCTTGCCCAACACGCACCAAAAACCGGCCCAATTAAGTAAACCTAATCGCATCCTCTAAAGAATGTTTCTAGACCAGTTTGAAGTGCTGAATCCCAATGTTGCATCTACTCACGTATTGAGTGACAACTATAAAACCCTTAAAAGACTTTTCGCAAAAAATTCGCACATTATAATTTTTGGCAAAGACAATATAGCCTAAACTGGCAAAATACCACTTGATTTGTTGTTTTTTAACCCATTTTCGAATTTCCGACTGCTTTTTAATCCAATTTAAAGAACTTCATTTTGCAGTTTTTCGGGAATTCACAAAATTTTCACTATTTTTGAAACTTTTGGAGCTTTAGATAACCATATCTCCTAAATTTAACACCGTACGTAAATTGCAGTAGAACGACGAGATTCCTCTTACAATTTTACATCTAATAATGTCTAACAAAACGAGGTGTGGCATTTGTACTTGATTTTAAAAATTGTTACTGATGGCTGCCCCTAAGTTTTTTGCAACTTTCTGGCACATCTCCCTAACGGTTGCATTAATTAACACCAAAATCAATAGGCTTTTTAACCTACTTTCAACTTGCTTACTGTTTATGCAAATTTTTGTCACAATCGACGGATCTGTTTGGAAGATATCGTGTGGACAAGGAATTAGGACAAAATCTAACTCAGAATAATGGATTTCCTTACTTCCTGGGGGACAGACAGACATGGGCATCATGAGCATCATAGAAGGGAGCTTTGCTACCCTAAAATGTATGCTTTGCATAGATTTCTACGCCCCATTAAATGGGGTTGCTTGCGAACGGGGTATCGAAGATTTTGGATTGTAGTAATTGAAGGAAGTCACGCATGTTTATTATTGATGGAAAAAAGCATACATGTTTAAAATGGTAATTATAAATAAATATGATGGTTGTCTCGGATTTTTTTCGAAAATGTCAATAAAATGGTCATAACTTCCAAACAAATGCATGGATTGTCAACAAAATTAGTGAGTTTTGTCCCCTAAATTGTCCCTGATTGTCCTAATAATATGAATTTGTCCTAATTGCACCCTAATTTGTGTAAAATTCGAATATTTTTTAACCATCTGGTCAGAAACCTTGGGATGACAACGCAAAATAAGGAATAATTGGAGGTGGTAACAGACGACCAATCAAAAAGCGGTAACAGACATCCAAACTGGCGGACTGACAGACCGTCAGACTGACAGACAGACCCACAGACATGTCTACGGACACGGGGATCATAGCACTAGGGGATCTTCGATACCCCTAAAAATTTATACCAAGTCCGAATTTGTACCAGATCAATGTTCCCACGTGTATTCAACTCCTCCCTGGTACGCTCAACTCACATTTTGATCTGGACAGATGCATATATGTATATGGAGCGACGTAAGAAAAATGTATGAACAAATTTTTTTAATGAATTCCATGAAAAAATGTATGGAAATTACAAATTGTCTTACATTCCGAAAAAATTGGGTCGCCATGTCACATTGAATATGGAATTTTCGCATCGTCAGTAAAAACAAAGAGTTTGCATAAAAAGCACGGTTTCGAATAGCTCCGTTCTTAATGAGTGAACCTCTGCCGTAAATAAGTAGTACAACATAAAAGTCATTAGAATGACTACAAAAATCAGCAAAATATTCACGGAATTTTTCAGGATCTTCGAATTGAAAAATTCGAAGTGGTTCTCATAGCATTTTTTTAGTTGTGATAATATCGAACTGCTCGAAATCCAAACTGTTGAAATGCTTGGTCATGGAGTTGAAATTCGATATTTGTGCCAAAATTATTAGTATCCGACATTATGGGAAGAGGGTGTTTGTTAGCACGTAGATTTTGTTGATGCCAAATCACGAAGAATTGCCGTGTACGGGTTTTAAGTACAAAGCATTTTCCGAGAAGCTAGAAATAAAATTTTATGTTTTTAGCTCAAAATAATAACTTTGCAATTTTTTGATTGGAATGGCGATTTTAATAACATAATCATATTTTTTAACATTATTACTTACAATTTGGGCCCGATGTTGAAACGCATGTTCACGATCAATACGAAAATACTGGATGAGGACAGTAGAACTGCATAAGAAGATAGGGCGAAATAATTCTAATAAAAGAAGAATCAATAAATGTTTCCAAAGAAAAAGGTCGATTGGAATACACGTAGGGTAAATAAGAGGAAACGTAAATATTTACAGATGCATTAATTATACAAGGGTGTTTTGGGATTAAAAACTCAGTTTTCGAATATAATTTTCTCGCAATGTGTAGGATTTAAAAATCGATT
>JAQFXU010004155.1:0-14148 GCA_034693705.1 Spatulosminthurus flaviceps
TCTTCCGGTGAAGGACTCAATGGGATCTTGTACATCGTGATAGATTGGAGATATTTCTGAAGGTTCTCTTTCATCACTAGAATGGAATATTATTTGATTGTTGTTGCCAATGACGTTGATAGGTTGATAGACATCACATGTCACGTCTCCAGGTATGTGGATATCCCCGGTTGAAGTGGGTTCCTCTGTCATTGTGCTTTCCTATTGTTATATGACATGACATATTGGTATTTCTTTCCACTAACAATTAATGTCTTTTTACCTACATTAAAATGAAAATTATATACTCTTTAGTTGGAATCCTCTGCACTCCCCCCACTTTGGGATTGACGTTGGAGAGAATCGGTAAGAGTTTTTGAGCGTCACTGCAGTATGGCTTGACAAATGACGCTGTAGATGCTTTTTTAGTGCAAAGGCTCTGCCACCTAGTGCACACCTGTGCGGCTTTTCATCAGTGTGCTCTGCAATAATTGAAATTTTTCCCTGTGTTTTTACCATCCACCACTAATCGCTAAGTACTCAATCGTAGCACTAATTTGAAATTAAATTGTAGCATGAATCTTACCTACTGATATCAGCCAAATGAACTTCAAACTCCAAGAAATATGTAATTATTATGAACTGTGTTTTTGTTTTTTATTTGGAAGTTAGATTTTCCAGCCGAAACCAAGGTGGAAGCAATTTTAAAAATATTTTTCTTTTGGCCAACTGGAATTGGTTAATCAGCTGTAAGAAAGTACAAATAAAATGTCATGAAAAACCTGAAAAATTATTTTTTACAAATGGTACATTAAAGAGTTCAAAAGTGTGTTGTCATCTGTGTTTTCCGAAATCCTTCATAATGCATTGCATTGCATTGTAAAAACTAGATAACATATTTTACCGAAATTTTACAACACTTGAGTTTTGTACGTGTGGTTTCCTTTACCTTTTCTGTCCCCCAAAAATCTGTTGATCAGTCAAGGATATTGTCACTGTTGAGAGCTTATACCTTTATTCAATAATTATTCTGGGGTTTCAATTCAACAAATATTTCTGATGTGTTCTGTCTAAAGATTTTTAGCATGTTGCAAGGATAAGGCGTAATATACAGAGGATAAATGCAATTTGTATGCTGGCGGAACATTTGACAAGGTCACAAGCTCCAAACAGTTAACGACCACTCCTTGGGTCTCTTGCAATCTATGGTTATTAAGAGCTGCTATACATTAACGTGACATTAAACTGATACAGTGATAAATCAGAACGTGAGTGGAAATTATCAGCCTTGCAGACTGATCAGAGCCCAAAATCTTTGTGTAGTTGAAAGCGTTGATAGTGTGTCAAATCCTGTTGGAGATAAAATAAAGGTGAAAGCAATTTACCCAATAAAATCGACTGCGGACAAAAGATTATTTTTGCTTAGGAAGGATGCTTCGAGATTTGAAAAACAATCTGATTCATTGTTTATCTCACCTTTTCCCACTCCTCCTTTTCAAGAGCAGAGTTCAGAATATTTCAAATATTTGTGGGTATCGGTCCATAATTTCTTGGGTGAAAATAAAAATAATGATTGTCGATACATGGAGTTACGTAAAAATTCTTCTGTCTGTATTCTTCTGACATACCTTATAGTTTGCAATTAAAGTAATATAATAGTAATTCAAGGGGAGGGGTCAGAAAATTTTAAAACTAAAAATTTTTCGTTCTACCCAGGATTTTTGTATCCCAGCAGCTCATATTCATTCCCCCATAACTTTGGTCCTCGGAGGAGTAAAAGTTTAAGTAGTAAGCTCTGGAAGCTCGCTCAAATGTTACACCTTCGGAATCTTTCACTATTATTACTCTACGTTGAGTGCAGCAAAAGTAATGGCTGATCAAAATTCCTCAGCATTTTAAGGATGTTTGCGAGGGATTTCGAGGTCTTATAATGAAAATGGCAAAATTTTCGGTACCTCAAAAAATTTCACATAATTATTTGGACAAAATACACTTTTTACGTTGCACCCCCGTTACAGCACTTTTTCAGGCGGCAAGCCTCTATAAACGTTGTCTCTCCATTTAAATACCCAATATATGTACATTAAATGTAATGTTGAAAAAATTCATTTTTTACCAAACGCGGGATGTCCGCGAAACGGGTTCAAGAGCTAAGTGTGGGACGTGGGACCATAAAAATTGTAGATGCCGCCTACTTCAATAAAACATCAATTTTGGCTTGAGCTCGTATTTACTAAAGCTACTGCCCTTTGCCTACCACCAAATGAAGCGAAGTTGTGAAGTGATACTAGATTTATCAGTACCAATGCTTAATCATAGCCTTCCCTTTTATCATGAACAAAATTTCATGCAAATCAATACGTGTAAATAATATGAAGAAATAATATGGGATGAATCTCAAAGTCCATTACTGATTTTTGTGCTACTGCTAAACCAAAAAAAAAATTCCTGTATAATATACACTAGGAAAAAGTTGATGACTGATTTTTTTTTCTATATGAGCTGACAGATCGGAAGAAAATGAGGTCCCAATGGTTTTATTTTAGCATCTAAAATTAAATCCTTTCAAGCATGAGAAAATACACGTGTAACTGTGAAATGCTTAGAGTTGTAAAAAATGTAAACAATGTGACGTCAGCACTGCAACTCTCAACATTAACTACACACGGAACCACTGACTCACATTCCTTAGTCCTTTTCCTTTTGTTATATGTATTATATCATTAGTAGCTAGCTATTTTTGAAACAATCTCTAACGCAGTAACTGGGAATACATCAAATTCTCCTCTTGCTCCGTCTTATATCTATAGAGAGTCTTGTTTAAGGGGAGCCCAGTAGTTTTAAGATGAGACTTCATCATAGTCCAGGCCTAGCATATAATGCATGTGTCAGCATACGTTAGGAAAAGCTTCTGTAAGGTTCGTTAGCATGGGAAATCGATCCTTACGCAGCTTGGAAGGATAGATGAAGTTTTTGTGCTGTTGTAAAGGGCTTGCGTACATCATACCCTCTGGCAAAGGTGGATGCGTATCCTACATTTACGCATAAATGTAGGTACACATTAATGTGGCTACCATTTTATGCAATTTTTTGAAAAGTCTTTCAATTTGGACAAATTTATAGTTAGAATTTTATTACGGATGAAGTATCTATGATTTCATAAATATTTTTAGACCTTGTATGTAGGCTCATATTTTCAGCATTTTTTGAATTCAAACGAAAAGCTTCATATTTATACCAAAAATGATGTTAAATGTTAGTCTCATAAAAACCGGACGATTTCAGCATGGATCTGAGAGCACGTGTTGTTTATATTTAAAATGGCTTGATAAAAATGTAGTCATTTTTGTATGCATGCCTAATTTTATTGTATGCAGGTTGTCGGTAGGCCTAAGCTCCTGTGATATGTATGTAGATTTTAGGTATAGGCATTTCCGGAGAAATATGTGTAGGCTAAAATGTAGGAACAAAATGTGTGTAGCATAAAACGTAGGTGAATGGTTTGCCCACCTTTGCTCTCACGAGGCTTGTTATGGGAAAACTTGGGTTTGAAGGGAAAAAATCAACACTGGATTATGTGCGTTGTAGCGGCTTGGCTTCATAGCAAAAATCCGCACGAGATTCGAAGTTCCGTAGTACAATTTTATTGGAACTACAAAATGTAGCAAATATTATTTTTTCCGTGGGTGAAGCTCTTCACAGCCACAGACTATAATTCAGAGAACACCCATCAAATAAAAAAAGGATGTCTGTTGAAGCTTTTTACTCAGGTAAAGTAGTAATATTTTGCAAAAATTAGTATTTCCAAATTGGTGGACGTAAAAGAACGCATAGTTTGTTTTGGACGAAATTTTGTGTTAATATTTTGTCTTAAACCCTCAACCGATTTGCAACATAATTACTCTCATAATACTTGTTCACAGGAATTATTATTTGTTCGTTAAAAGCAATGGATCTTGGTGGACCTTGGAATTCAAAATTTCTACAAATATATGACCCATGCAAGTTCACATTTTGAGAAAAATTGTGCTGGGGTTGAAAATCTCTTTGATGTCTACTCTTTTCCAAGTTTGTGTCATGATACACAAATATGATCTGATGTTGAGGTAAATTATTTGTACTGATTTCTCATTATCAAAACAAAAACATCACAAAAAATTAATTTAACACTTAACTTTTTGAATTCGCGGGGAAATAGAGAAATTTCTGTGAAAGTACATATAGTGTGATACCCTTTCAATCATGAGTCTAATTGGAATAAAGCTGTTCTTGTAAATTAATTAAAAAACAAATATTTTTTGGCTAAATTAAATATAGATTTTTTTGAAAATTTGACAGTTTTGAAGACATTAAAATTTGAGTGTGACTACTACAACCAAATTTTTTAACCGATGCACACTGGTCCGTTTGAATTGAAGATGAGAACTTCATTTTTCACCCAAAATCGAAGGATTCAATAAGGTATATTTAAACTTTTATTTTTAATCATCATTATTAAATGCATCATTTTGTAAAATTTCAATGCCCTCTCCACCATTGCGCTTACAGCTGGGGCCTCACATACGTTTCCTTACAGTATATTTCAATGGCAGAGACCCTTTCCAACACCCTCTTGTATTAAGAAGTGTATGGGTGCAGGGCAAAAACAAAAATCGAAACAAGTCCAAAAAATGACGCCGATCTTTATTGGGGGGCTAAGAACTTCATGGTTTGAATTTATCGTAATTTTAATGTTAATTTTAATGTAGACAAACTCACTCTGCTTTATCTCAGTTGAAATCCATGCTAAAGTAGCCCATTAGAACCCCCCTTAAAAACCCAAGCAGTCAAAATTCGTGAAAATTATTTTTTCTAAACGTATGTTAGCAAACATGGTTTCGACAAATTAAATTAAACCAGTGGAATTCCACGATTCAAATTTAGGCGTTTTTGGGTGGTGTGTAGAGAAAACGATTGATTGTATAATTATTTTAAAATGCTTTATCTAGCTTAAAAAATACACTCAAATTTTTGCTCCAATTTGTGTTTTTAGACACCAAAGTTCGTCAGAATTAATTTTTCGAAAATCATAGCTATATGGGATTTTGGCAGGAGAAAGCTGATAATAAAGTTATACGTATGACAATTTAGACATTCTCAATCTTGGTACCCCAAAGTATTACCAATAATCGTTACATCCGAAACAATTCCAATTTTGTGCCTACCTCCGTTTTTAATAATTCAATATTATATTCAATATTATACATATAATAATCAATATAATTTTTTCTTATTGCAGAGTGTGGTCAGTCGTTTTTCTTAGTGAAGCCCTTGTCACGTACTCTACGGAAGAATTTCACATTTTGGCGATAAACTCATCTGATCACAACAGCCAAGAAAATTACGTTTGTATACAATGTGACTTCCAAGGTTAGACCATTTAACGGTGATTCAATGATAATATTTGTTGGTAAAGATGAGGAGCACTTGTAGCCTCAACCTATGCTGTCAAACTAAGCTTACTTATCGTTTTGATGAGAGGGGACAAAATTTTGAACGATCTTAAACTTTCCAGTTTAATGTAATGGTAACTTATTAACACACATATTCAATGGTTCCACGTCTAAATTATTTTGTGAATATTGAATTACGGAAGACTTAACAGCTGTAACAGAACAATATGTAGTTCAACCAAATAACCTGTACCCCCAGAAAATAGCCGAAATAATTCAAAGTTTCGCAATTTTCGTCAAAACTTAATTTTTGTACAAATATTTTCTTAAGACTTCCAAACTTTCCATTTATTCTTGGGATGTTGTGTTGAAAATTCGTCGACTGTGAGGGTATATAATGTTTAATTAATATAATTGTTACTACTGTTCGGTAGATCGTTGTTTATCACTTTAGTAGTAACTTAAGCGGGGAAACTGATGTTGGTTTTAATAGTTAAAGTGTAACAATTTAACCCACACACTTTTTTATTTTGCATATTACATACATATATATGTAATTTACAAACAGGTTTTTGAATATTCACTGAAAAGTTCAACGAAAATTGTTAAAACATGTCGCCAGTGGCGGCGGAACCTAAGGGTACAGGTGGTACATGTACCCCCCTGAAAAAACTCTGGGGGGTACAAGCAATGGTAATGTACCCCCCACGAGGCGATGTGTACGAGAGCTAGATATCTACATCGTGAAATTAATATACCTTTATGTGAGCTAATTGTAAGTACTGGAAATTACAAAGAGCGGCGTATCATAATCAGCAGAGTCTCCTCTCAGCACAGATAGTGGTACACAAGCCTGGGGTACATACTAGTCTCATCGTTCTGTTTCGTGGAATTCCCGCTATAATTCCTCATTTATTTAAATTGTAGGGTAAGATTTTAATGTCTAATGTCAAGCCAATCCAAATTAACTTCGTGGATAATCAAGAAGTCTAGTGATGCTTAAAAAATTGACAGTGAGAAGTGTTTATTTTTGAAGTTTAGTTAGTCTTTTGGAGTTGAAATGAATTCATAAGTGAATAATAATAATCGAATTCGAATATTTTATGTATATTTACACGAATTTTACTCCTCCGAGGAACAAAGTTATAGGGGAATGAGTTTGAGCGGCTGGCGTACAAAAATCTTGGCTAGAACAACTAATTTTCAGTTTTGCAATTTTCTAGCCCCTCTCCCAGAATTTATCCGATTTTGGGGCATTTTTGTTTTTTATTCCTCAACCGCTCAAACTCTTTTCCCGATAACTTTGTTTCTCGGAGGAGCAACAATTCGTGTGGTAACAATTCTGAAAGCAAAAATGTTTACTTTTCAGAATCTTTCATCCCAATGACTATCGTTTACCACATCAAAATTACTACATTTTTTAAGGATGGTCACAAGGGATTTTGGCTTCTTATAATCAAAATAGTCGAATTTTCGGTATGCCTAAAAAATGTCCACAAAACACAACTTTTAACTTGCACCCCCCTGACCAGCACTTTTTCAGGCGGCACGTCTCTGTAAATGTTGTCTCTCCATTTAACTATAAAGTTGAATGAGTTGATAAATGGCGCTATTGCGGCCACCATGATAATATTAGGGCCGTCAAATTTTTGGTCAATAGCATGATTGAGTTAAAATTAATTACCTACTTAATTTTTTACCAAACGCGTGATGTCCACCAACTGGCTTCCTGAACTAACTGTGCATCGCATCGTTTAAACATATTTGGTACAGTGTGAACAATGTCTTGTGAGAACATGGCAGCAGTTAATTACTAAATTAACCAATATGCTGAAATAACTTGCCCGCATGTACGGTAAAAATTTGAGTGGTATAATTTGAATTTTTCGAATATTGTACCCCCCAGTTCAAAATTAGTTCCGCCGCCACTGCATGTCGCTATAAATTACCCATGTCGAAAACTCAAGTACATATATGGATGGTGGAAGAATTATGTATGCTGAATTATTATTACAGTTTTTACACACAGGCTGTATATAGAAGATCAACTAACCGAGTTAAGCCAATTGAAGACTGAAATGTGTAGAAACAAGTTTTGTTGTGTACGATTTTAAAGGGGGGTCTATCTATTTTTGAGGTTTTTTGATGAAAACCAAATTTACCCGGTATATAGTTTATGTAGATTTATAGTTGTTTGTAAGTTGCAAGTTATCTGCCCGAAATTTGTTAAATCAGCAACATAGTTTGCAAATATGAGAGCTGCAACAATTTTGTGACAAATAAAGTGGTGAATTCTAGAACTACTGTGACACTAGGGACATTAATGTGAATTCCCTATATATTCTAACATTGGAAGCTGAACTGGAAAAAATTAGTGGTCGGACCAGTTTAGTTCCAAACTGAAAATTTTCAGTTCGGTTTGGTTCAAGCCATTTTCAGTTTAGTTTGACCTTAAAACCGAACTGAATAGTTCAGTCCAAGCTTTGAACCGAACTGAAATCTTTGAACTGATTTTCAAATATTTCGAAATTATGGCAGGAATACTATGGATTTCGATAAAAATCTAATAGGTCACCTAATTGTCTAATGTCGCAAAATGATTGAGTCTGAGTCTTCAGCATTAAGCATTTGTCCATGAATAAAGATGTCGGTTATTATTTCCATTTTAATTTTAATTGTAAGATTTTTTTGGGGTAATTAATGTAGCAATGCAGTTTTAATTCACGCCTTGAACTGTTTAAACTTCAGTTCAGTTTGTCTGATGAACCGAACTGAACTGAACCGAAAAGCTGTGAACTGTACTAAAAGGGAGCCTGATTATACAATACAAACAACCAGCAACCTAATTATCGGGCAAATCTTTTTGGGAACATACTTACGACTACAAAAATGGATTTATATCATGTAGGATGTAAATTGTCTGCCCCAAATTTGTTAAATCAGCCCACGGTTTGAAAATCCGAGAGCTGTAACCATTTTATTGCAAATATAGTGGTGAATTCTAATACAAAAAGGTAAATGCGAGTTCACTTTGGTGTTGAAAGTTGATGAACATGGAATTTAAAATTTATTTATTTAACAGGCGAAATTATATTGATGCAAGTAAGGATTCACGCTGAAGGAATTTTTTATCGAATCCCGATATCAAGAAAAAACTTGAAGAATTTGAATGGATACTTATTCAAATATCAAATAAATGATACAAGTTCTTCAGGATTTAAAAAAAATATTAAATAATATTCATATGAAAATAAGTGTATGTATAATATTCAAGTATAAAAAATGACGTGATCCCTTTTCATACTTTAGTGTTTCCTATCATAACTCTAGCTACCTCTAGAAGATATGGGGTTTTAATTAATTTTATGGGAACTTTCCGACCATAACTTTAGCCTGTGCTAAAAGATTATGGGGTTTTAACTAAATTCTAAGGGAACTTATCTTGTATGACTTAACTTATATGTTGATCGTTGGGGTCATTATGGTGAATTTGCTGAGCGCGCAAACTGCGGCGAGGATGTACCGATTACCTCTAGCGGTTGTCGTTAAGGGGCCCATGTCATCTATATATATCACTTGGAAGGGTCTTTCCGTAGGTTCAATAATCTGGATATTCCCTTTTGGTGGGTGATACACGCGCTTATTGGTTGCGCACGTCTCACATTGTTGGATGTGGGAGACTATGTTTTCTAGCATGTTAGGCCAGTAGTATCTAGCCTTTGCTTTCATATAAGTTCTAAACACTCCTGTGTGTCCTGCCAGAGCTGTGCTGTGCAATTCGTGCATTATTGTTTGGCGTAGCCCTGAGGGTACTACCAGCCGGTCTTGGTTGTTGTTTTCTTGGCGATACAACAAGTTGTCCCGAATGAAGAAATGTTTGATGGGTCCGAAGGTGTTAATTTGATATATCTTGGTTCTGCAGAAGGTGCATTCTTGTTGAAGGAGAACTATATCGATGGTTCGATTTCAATCTCGAGGGGTGGAGGTGGGGGACTGGTTTCGTCATCTGGTAATAAGCGACTGAGGCAATCGGGTGCTCCGCTTAATCTTCCCTTGCGGTATTGTATCTTATAGTCGTACTCCTCCAGGATTAAACTCCATCGATAGAGTTTTGGTTTGCGGTTATCGCTGGCACGGATTCCTTGAAGTGCCTTTGCGTCTGTGATGATTGCGATGGGACGGCCGTAAACGTAGCAACGGAATTGTTGGAGGGCATAGATGATGGCTAGGAATTCTAATTGGTAGACCTGGAATAGACGTTCGGAGGATGAAAGTTTTTGATGGTGTAAATATTAGTTTGGCGTCCGCTCTTGGAATATTGGTTAAGCCACCACTGTCAATAAGTAGTGGTAGGGCAGTTCCGTAGATGTTGACTTGAAGATGTAGAAGGGCTTGGGGTATGACCTGGGCTTCGGTTATTGGTTTTTCGTCTGAAATTCCTGTGTCTGTCGCCATGGTTGGTGCAACGATGTGCTTTGTGTCTTCCGCCAGGTTGCCGGGGAGTGGTGTTTGGGCGTGGTGGCCATGATGGTCACTGATGAATACTGGGGGTTTTGGTTGTATCAGAACGAGTTTGTCTGATTGCTTTGATTCGGCCACCGGGGCCGGCTGCCATAATAGTTTTTTGTCTGCTGGGGTGGATTAGCGTAGAGGTTTGCCTGCCTCCTTCTGCATTCTATAATCACATGGCCCATTATCCCACAGTAATGGCAACGCATGTTTCGTTTATCCATTTGTCCTGCTGGTTTGTCATTGTAGAAAACAAGCTGTGTTACTGGGGTTGTCGCTTTGGTGGCGGTTGCGCGCGTCTGGTCGATGTTCCTCAGTGTCGTCTGCAATTCTGCAAGTGTTTTCGGATTGGAGGTTATTATCTGGACGGCAATGTCCTCCTTGATTCCGTTGATTATATATGCCAGTAATAGTTTATCGGTTGGGGGTGTTTCCATGGAGTAAGCAAGTTCCCGAATACGGTTGTAATATTGAACTCCTGTCTCTGTTTCCTGTTGCTTTGATTTTGTATTCTCAATGAGGATCCCCGCAACCGTTTTGTTCTGGAATCTTTCCAAAAAATCTTTCTGAAGGTCCGAGGGTGACTTGGGGTGTTTAAAGAATCTCATGCATATGTGGTATTTATAAGTGTGGTATGTAAGACAAAGACGAGATGAAACTTATAAATAATGAATAATGGAAACAAAATTTTGTTTAGTACCCTGGCCAAATAATATTCTTCGACAAAATCTCGAATGTGAAATGTGAGCTTCGCCCTATGAAAGATTCAGCAAAAATGCCCCGAATTTCTTACTATATAACCTTCTACGGGGAGTGACATCCTAATATCTAATAGCTATGCGTGCCTTATATGCTATGTCGTAGCATGCCTCGATGTCTTGGGGGTTGTCGGGATCTGGTCCGTAATTAGGGTTTGCCCAGGGTAAAGGAAAAGGATTTTCAAATTTTTTCGCAGTCTCCAATGAGTAGTCCATCCTTCAAATATAAACCCATATAAATGGTGTGACCATTATCTTTCCAAAGGAATAATCACAAGTTTTAATCATTGGATCATTTAAATATAGTGTCTCCACATCAAACTGCAAAATTTTAAATTCGTACAGGCTGCAATTCCAGCAAATATTGTTGCTGTCTATGGTAGCGACATAGTGGAAAAAGAGTTTCTTCGAAGCCAATCCCTTCCCGCTGGCGAAATCCTTTGAATATAGTCAATATATACAAGTCTTGCCATAGTTGCCATGTATGTTCTTTCGTCAACTAACCCTCTCTTTATTTTAAACCCCCAGCGGCAGCCGAGTATCTTCATATTTTCGACTTTGTGACAAATTTTGATGTAGTATTCTCCAACTGGTTATTAACTTCCTGTTGCATCGTCTCAATCTAGCAGTTTCGCATAGCTTCTTTGTATTAATTTGGTTCAAACGACTTTCCTTCGTTCTTTCTTTGTTCCGTTGCTGCTTTCTCTGCCGAAAAACGTCGCATCAGCCTTTTTTCACGATGGTTTATGCTTTCTTGGTCCTTCCTAGTCAAGTTCATCTCAAATTCCCGAGTTTTATTGTCAAAATTCTCATAGTATGTAGTATTCCTCGTCCTCTGAAAATACTCTCTATTTCTTCTTCTGAATCTTCTTTCGATTCTGGAAGTGAGAATCTTTTCGGCGCTGAGACCGAGCAATTCAACTGGTTTTCTCTTCCGCTGTGGTCTACGGGGTAGAGTTGGTGAAGATAAATATGAAGTAGATGGGCGTGGGTTATCCTCTTCTTCTGAGACCAAGCCTGTGCCATCTTAAAGCTTTTTGATATGTGAAATATCAAACTCTTTTATCCGCCATTTTGTCGTTGTCGACGGGTTGACCTTCGGATGTATCAATGACAATAACTTGTAGTTGTTTGCTGATTTCCTCGCATATTCCTCGTGCCTACGGCACTCGGGCTCGGTGGTCTATTTAGAACCAAAATTAACCTAATGTAAACCTGAAAAAATATTTCACCGTCCCCCTTTGAGCACCAAAAGTAACGCGACCTTTCCCCACCTGCACTCGACCTGACGACCACCACAAACGTCCCCCTAACTTTGTAAGAAACTAAAATTTTGAAATTTATGTGATTAAAATAAGTTGTTTTGAACTAACCTCTATTATAGCCAATCTTAGAAACTAATTTCACGCATAACTGTTAATTTTATTCTGTATGGTTTTTACTTTTTTGCCACTATATTTAACGTACCGACCGCATAAGGTCGCACCAACCGCTTATCGTCAACCCCCCTCCGACCGCTTATGAAACAACACCCTAAAATCGGTTGTACGCGGTATTGCAGTTTGTAGATTGTAAATTGTCCGCCCCAAAAATTTGTAAAATCAGTTTACGGTTTCCAAATCCGAGGGCTGTAACAATTTGGTTTTCCGGGGAAAAAGAAAGTACACCTCTCTAGATTCACCCAAAAACTCCACAAATTCTACCCGATTGAGACCATTATTGCCGAAGTTATGGACATGATATCAAAATTAAAAAGATTTCCAGCAGTCATGTTCAGTTTCACGTCCAAAACTTCAGCAATAAAGGTCCTAATTGGGTAAAATTTGGTATATGGAGTTTCTGCGTGATTCTAGATAGGTCACGTATTTACAAATTGTCATTTTTCTGGAAAAACCGAAATTACCTGGAAAACTGAAAATCGGATTTTCGCAAAACTAAGAGTGGGGTCCCCCAATGAAATTGCCCCAAAAGCTTAAGTTTAAAATTTCAGCTCATTCGGATGGTCCAATGCTGAGATATAGCAGTGGCCACTTGTAAAAAGGGAAATTCACCCAGCCGGGGGGAACATGCAGGAATTTTTTCATCGTTTTTCCCGAACCTTACCAAGTACCCCCAACAAGAAAAAAAATATTTTGGTCAATTCCCGCACCCTCGAGTAAAGTCCTGATAGGTCGTAGCAATACAAGCTCTTTTACATACTTGCTGGTCAGCGCTGAATTTTCCGAAAAAAATCCGATTTGAATTTTTCCTTTTGACTCAATGCTAGTGCTTGTCTTCTGTAAAGAAAGAGCAGTATATGTAGGTACTGTCTCGAAAATTCTTTTAGGTGCAATTTCCTGGAATGTTAAAACCGTACGATTGATAGACAACATTTTAGAAAATTCTACAAGAACTTTGTTCTTTCTGTTTGATCAGTTGTTATTCCCATTTGTTGATACTCTCCTCGAGCTCCGTGTATTTTCCTTATGTGCTCTACTGTTCCATAAGAGTCCAACTTAAAACTTTTCTCCAGAATCAGAAACTCTCATTGTACTTTTTTACCAATTTTTAACAACTAATTTTTTACGCGTATTTTAACACATACACAATGTTAATGGCATACCACTTGGACATTACATGGATAATATCAGGTAACTCTTTTCGTCACACCCGGTTGTTTTCATATTTCTGTATGCTTCACATGAATACATAAGCAAAGTCATTCTCCTATGTATCTTGCATCTATATACTTACATATAATGCACTTCTTTGACCATGAACTTATACATGTATGTATACATTCATTGAGTGTTACATTTATTGAGTATTTTACGTATACATTCGTGTAATGTATGCATTCATTAATATTTACTCTAATATTTTCGAGAGAGAAAGTCAAAATGGCCAGCATCACAATGATGCTTGCCAACAGACACAGTACTTAATAATTCAATTTGTTAGGAATATATTGATGTGCTTAGTAATTAATACTATGACTTATATCTAATTCTAAAATATTTTTATATCTAATATTGTACTATAATATTTAGCCAAACTAATGGGGCAATGGTTTAGCCGCAACTGCCCTTTTGCTGAAGGGATTCAATATGTGGGAAATGTTGAAATTTTGAATTGTTAAGCCCATGCAAGAATGAGCTCTGACTCACGCATTTCAACCTATTTTTGTATGTATATGCCCTTACACAGATGTAAGGTCTAAAACAATAAACTGTAAATTGTGGAACTGTTTGTCACTTTTGCCATTTATTCATCCTGAAATTATTTAGCACGGATGTATTTACGACAAGGATGGGAATTCAAATCGGAATCGGAATTCGAATCGGAATTACATTCAAATACCTGTTATAAGACCATTGCACACAAATCTGCTACATTTGAAAGATCAATAAAGTTTCGTGTAATTAACATGTGGAATAAACTTCCCCCTACTCTACGAGATCTTACACAACCTAGCTTCCTTAAAAAACTGA
>JAQFXU010004156.1:0-14148 GCA_034693705.1 Spatulosminthurus flaviceps
TGTGTGGCTGGGTTTTATCTAGTTTTTATTATCTCAAGGGCAAAACGGTATAAAGTCATAAGTGAGCTGACCGTATGTTTTGTAGAAATTACTACTCCAAGGATTATTCTTAGAATGTGTAAGCACAAATTTTCCTTTCCTATTCGACAACTTCTTGAATCCGTGGATTTTTATTAGATGATTCATGTAACTTCGATCCTGAATCAGGGATTGGTTGCACCCATGCAAGTTTCGCAAAATGCATTCACTGGACCTTTGGCGCAGTCCATACAAACAAACATATTAATTCAACTCCTCAAATCACTTTAAACTTCAAAGTTTGTAATTGTGGTGAGGGACAAAAGTCAAAATATATTGATTTTGGAGTTTGTTTACCTGAAACTACAGCTATCAACATGAATGAGCATCTCGTCACCAGTTAAAATGACATCACAGCCTTGATCCCGATGCTCACAGACAATTCGTGATGACTGGACCATTCTTTCTAGGATTAAATTCCTTCCAACTTTAAGTTGAGCTCGACAGAGTCCACAACGTGAGATTTTTGGACGGCATTTCCTACAAACGATGTGTCCATTGATACAAGTGAAAATCGGACCGAGAGGGACGTTGAGACAGATTGGACATTCCACTATAGGTTGAATATCGTCAGATGGTAAGATCTCCAATTCGACGGCACTTATCCGACGTTTCTTTCTTCCGCCCTGATCTTCTGCAAAATCCACAGCAATGTTTATCTTATTCAATACTATATATTTATAGCAAAAAAATTATAGTATTGACATGAATGAGAAAAGTATACATGAAACATAATAATAGTGTTTACTATATCTAATTATCTTTGCAGGGTAGCACTTACTCACTGGAATAAGAAAGTTAATTTTGATTTTTACCATAGGGTGTGTACTCTATCCCTAAAGTTCAGCATCCCATAAGCCTCCTGCCTCCTCTATATACTGAGGCGCAAAATTGGTTTTTACCAAAGGCCCGAGAATAATTAAAATCATTGCTAATATTTTCTTACCCTTGTGTCCCTTTTTCCTTTTTCTCTGCTGGTTACTCTTGTGGTCATAGCGCTTTTTAAGTTCCTCACAAAGCTCCTTGCATTTCCTCCGAATTATCCCTTGTTTTACAATCGTTCCCTCAATCCGGATCCATGTTGTCTTCGTTTGGTTTAGTACTCTTAAAATCTCCATATTCAAAAGGTACAACTGCTCCTCATCTTTATCCTGTTCCTGTTCTTCCTTCACTTTAATTTCTTCCAGAAGAGCTTTCAAAAGACGCTTTTTCTCATTTTTGTTACTAACCGAACCTAAAGTAACCGTCATTTTTGAATGTAATTCTTCAATACTTTTGGCCAAGTAGAGTTCCTTAGATTGCATTTTGCACAAAATTTTAGCGTCTTGTAAATTCACTTACAGTTTGCGCTAAATGAAAGGAAACGCTTCAAAATATTGCTGGATTTAATGAATATTGTGGGATGTGGAAATAGGTTTGCAATCAGAAACAGAATGATGAAATCGTTTAAAAGAATAAAATCCTGAGTTTCATGAAAATCACGTGCGTTTTCTTCGAGTTGGAAGATGTTTTGAATTATTAAGTTGTGAGTAGTTACTATTAAGTATGTAGTTATATTTGAATCAATTTACGAGCTACAGTGCAGTGGGATAATGCTGAAAAATAACTTTCTCACTTCTATGCGTTATGCGTTATATTGGAGCTCTCAACTTGATTTGAGTTTATGCGGGTGCAGGTTTACAAGGTTTGAAGGCTTCGTTGAGATTTACATACCAAATTTAAATAAAGTCCCAGTTCCCATATACATTGCTCCGCAATCCTACACTGTAAAAAATAAATCCAAGATTTTTTATTGCTGTCCAAATTTTTGAACAGGATTCTCCAAACAAAAGGTTTGCACAGGGATACCTGTTAAAGTTTAACAGGTTACCCTATTGAATTGATCCTCAAAAATCATTTTAACAGGAACCCCTGTTAATTTTACAGGGGCACTTGCAAAATTTTAACAGATTTCCCTGTACAAATGTTTTGTTTTAACTGAGGAATCCTGTTAAAACATTTGGACAGGCAAAAAAAAATCAAGGATTTTTTTGCTGTATATAGGTTCTACAATATTGGTTTATATTGACATACAAGAAGGTAAATAATAATATAATGATAATAATTTATTGATGTCGAAAAAGTAGGTATAAGTAAGGCCTTGCAAGCTTCACCATGGAAAGCTAGAAGATAATTGTTTTGCAAAATAAGGATGTGTAGAGGAAAGAAACTGTGAGACAGAAAGTGGTAGGTACTAAAGATAGAGGGTGAGATTGAAAGAAATTGGCAAAGGCCTCAGGTTACTATGCTACGTTGTCGTTTCTGCTTGCTTGTCCTTCCTTGATTGCATTTCTTGTCAATGAGTATGAGTGGAAAATGTACTTTTATTTCCGGATTGAAAGAAGGGGGAAGAAATTACGTTTGATCTGATGCATGTTACAGAGTTGCCTAGTATGGGGTTCTATTTACCCCGATAATTCGGTTGCTAGTCTGAAAAAACCCTGAAATGCTTTACAAACTTGTTACAAAATATTTGAGATTTGAGCCAAACTGGCCAGTTTTTTTCCCGAGATACAGCCTGAAAAAGTCGTACTTTTTCCCAATTCCGCAACCACTCAAAGTATCCTAGACATTTCACCACTAGCTAATATTAATAGTATTTTAACAGGCAATTATACTGCACGTTTATAATATCATCATAATTGAACTCTACACTATTTTTGCCTTACATTCATATTCCTGGTGGATTTACTTTATGCTATTAATTACTATAGCGATAAACGAGAGTTACAAAAGAAGAAAAGGGCTTACAAATGAGTCATTATATTTATCAGATCATACGATTTATTTATGCTCCAATCAACTGACATTAAATATTTTTCAGACCACCCGAACTATCATACATTAGCTTGAAGAAATTAGTATTATGCGAAGAAGTTTCGAAAGTTTTTTAAAAAAAATTTGCTGAAATAAACAAAACCACGGGGTCCAATGTTAAATGCGTTAAGTTAGTTAGCTTAAATTAATTTACAATATTGGTTTCTTATTAGGTAATTATTTTATGGAATAAAAATTAAAATGACATTAAAACCGAAAAACTTATTGATTCATGAAATCATGCTTGGCAGCATCTAACAGCGTAAAATCACAACCACAAAAAAACCTAGTCCTTGAATTAAAACCTCGCTTCCGCTCCTGTACAATGAGTAGTAGTAAGTAAAGTAAGCCGGCTTTGGGATGCAAGGATATCATCAAAAGTATGTGAGACATTATTTGACTTTATAAAATTAACAAAATAAAATGGCTGAATAATTACAAAAAATGTCTAGTTGGTATTAATCTAATTATCTAACACGTGCAATCTGGTAAACCAAATCATAATTAAAACCCTTCCACTTATCAGGGTCCACTTTTGGTCCACCACATCGAATAATCATTTCCTTAAAAGTGTTAATACGCCTTGCCTGCTCAGTTTCATCTTCTTTTTTATCAATGGAGATGACTGGCACGGTAATTTCAAAAAACGAAATCTGAAATATTAAAAGAATAATTTCGTGTCTATAAGCCTAAAAAAAGTACTGTTAATAGAAATGGCAAAAGGTGTAACAGACATTTCAACCGATACATACACATTCGACCTACGTATCAAAACATTCATATTATTTAGCATGATATTTTTCCTGTTTGTAATGCTTTGGTTTGTACAATAATTATTCACACCTTCTTGTTGTTCGTATTTTTAAACGACAGTTTAACTTCATACTTTGCGGCCTCTGTGTCCGAGCCCAGAATGTACAAACCAAAGCTGTAGGATCGAATGAAGAAAACTTTCCCATCAAATAATGTACAGCCAAAGAACCATGAAGTCTCTAGAAAAAAATACAAACAACTTATAATAATTTCCAGCGTTTCATGTTGCATTCATGTAGTGCTGGAAATTGTGTTTAGTTGTTGTGGTTCAATTTCATAAGTGAGCTGACCGTAACAATACAAACAAAAACAAAAACTTGAACAATTTCCAGGAATGCATTGCACACATGTGCATCAGACCTCAACATTAATCCAGCCTTTGAAAACAATAGTCCCATTATAATATATAGTCGTGATTATTCTCTGAAGGACTAAAAGCACGAAACCATAGGTGATCTGACCTGCTTTGTAGAATTTGCTACTCGAAGGTTTATTCTCAAAATGTGTAAACACAAATTTTCCTTTCATATTCCGCAACTTCTTGAATCCGTGGATTTTGATTAGGTGATTAACGTACATTCGATCCTCAACCAGGGATTGGTTGCATCCATGCAAGTTTCGAAGAATGCATTCGCTAGACCTTTGACGCAATCCATACAAATAAACATGTATTAATTCAACTCTTCAATCCCCTTCAAACTTTAAAGTTCGTAACTGCGAGGGTGAAAATATAAAATGGTGGGACTCTTACGGACACAGTTTTTATAGCTTTCTATCCATCCCATGGATTTTGTATTTTGCCTTACCTGAAACCACAGCTGTCAACATGAGTGAGCATCTCGACACCAGTTAAAATGACGTCACAGCCTTGATCCCGGTGCTCACAGACAATTCGTGATGACTCGACGATTCGTTCCACAATTAAATTCCTTCCACCTGTAAGTTCAACACGGCAGAGTCCACAACGTGAGATTTTTGGACGACATTTCCTACAAATGATGTGTCCATTAACGCAACTGAATATTGGACCCAGAGGGACGTTGAGACAGATTGGACATTCCACTATACGTTGAATATCGTCAGATGGTAAGACCGCCAAATTGACATCACTTATCCGAACTGCATCTTTCTTCCGCCCTGCTGGTCTTCTGTAAAATCCCCAGAAAAATGTAAATTACATTTTTATTTTTATCTAAAAACTATAATATGGACATGAAAAAAGTATGAAGCATGTTTTTGAATATCACGTTGTTAAAGAATTATCTTTGAAGTGCATCTATTCAATTAAATAGGGGAGTCAATTTTGATCTTTACCACAGGACTATACGGCACACTTAAAATTCAACGTCCCTTAATCACACTCATCTCTATCTCACATTAGTTTTCTAAAGGCATTGGAGTAAATGAAATAATTTTGTCTAACCCTCGTTTCCCCTTTTTATTCTTTTTCTCTACAGGTGACAAAGTATTCTTCTGGTTATAGCGCTTCTTCAGATCCTCACCAAGATCCTCGCACTTCCTCCGAATGATCCCCTGATTTACCATCGTCCCCTCAATCTTAATCCTCGTTGTCTTCGTTTGGTGTAGCACCTTCAAAATCTCCATATTTAAAAGGTACACCTGCTCCTCATCTTTACCCTGCTCCTGTTCTTCCTTCACTTTAATTTCTCCCAGCAGAGCTTTCAAATGATGCTTTTTCTCATCCAAGTTATTAAACGGACCAACACTAACCGTCAATTTTGATTGCAATTCTTCAATACTTTTGGCCAAGTAGAGTTCCTTTGGATGCATTTTACACGAAATTTTCGCTTCCTATAAATTGTCTCACAATTTGCGCCAAGTAAAATTAAACGCTTCGAACAAAATATATTGTAGGGGAAGGATTTACTGAATTTTCTGGGATGTGGAAGTAGGCTTGCAATCAGAAAGAGACTGATGAAATGCTTTAAAAAATACTGTTTCACTAAAAAACTTATATAGTTAAAATCACGTGTGTTTTCTGCGCGTTTCCAGATATTTTGAACTATATTGTTGATCAATTGACTACAATGATTGATTGATAATGTTTAAAAATAGTTTACTCACTTTATGGATTATATTGGAGCCATCAATTTGATTTGAGAGTATGCGGGTGATTGTTTACAAGGTTTTTGCTTTTATTGAGATTTACATACCACATTTAAATAATATCCCATACATTGTATCCCTCTCTTAATGTACTGTACAATTTTGGTATATTGACATGCAAGAAGGTATTGCTTTATGCGGTCTTAGAAGCTTTCCATGGACAGACTCGTTCCGTCACACGGTCACACCAAATGTATGTTGAATATCTGTAGAATAAGTAATAAAGTACTAAAAATATTAATACGGTTTTGCCCCTCACGTGAACGGAACGGCGGACATTGCTGTCTCTGTCCTGCCTGTGTAATTATTCCTGTATTCCATTAATTAATGCTATCAATCTCACTATATTTAGCTCATCTTGAATTTTTGTAGACAATTTTTTCAAAGTCTAGGTTAGGCTTGTAGAGCTATTTATGGCAATGGAATTTTTACGCTTACGTTGGGAATATGAGCTTGTACAACTCGGATCTACCACAACATTTCACTATGGCACGATCATTGTCCAAAATATTTTTTTTCCAGTTGGGGACACTGAAGTTAGCCCAGGAGAAATAATAAAAAAATTCCATAATACATACCCCTGGTTTGGGGGGTTTGATGATATATCTCAGCACAGCACTGGACTTCGAATGAGTTGAAATTTGAAACTTAAGGTATTGACGCAAATTCAGGAATGTCTCTTCCTTCAGTTTTCCAAAAAACCGATTTTCGGTTTTTCGGATTTTTTCGTTTTTTCAGGGAAAATAGCAATCTGACAACGGAGACATCTTTAGAATCGCCCAGGAACCCCACATGCCAATTTTTATGCGATTCGGTCCATTAACGGCGAAGGGCGAAGTTATTGACACGGAACCCGGTTGAACAAGACTTCGGACAGTCGATTTTGACAGTCACGTCCTTGCTCTTGTTTTGTTTTCAGAACTTTTTTGAACTTGGTATATAATAATTATTTCAACTTCATTTTACATAGTCCGACATCGATTTCTTAAATGCGGGGTAAATGGGAGAGCATGAATTCTACCTCAGCTGGATTTAAAAAAGTATATGCTTATTGGCGACGATGTAAAAGTGCATTGGGGTTTCAATTAATGAGACTGGTTTTTATCACCTTGTGACCCCGAAAAATGGGTTTCCATTTTCCCCAATAATTTGGTTGCTAGTCTGAAATTTAAAAAACTCTGGAGTGCTGCACTAAAAAACCAAATTTGAGCCAAATTCCAAATCTGATATTTTTCCCAACTACATTCGTTCTTTTTACAATGTTTCATTAAGATAATTTGACAAGTCATGTACACAAACATGTCTGTATTTTGGAGCCACACAATTAAAGTAAGACCGTTTTATTATGATTTAATAACTGCGGCTATGACTAAACTGTATTCACATGTTACTATTGCACTTATTGTTAGCTAAACATGTGACTACAATGGTTTTATTTTTTTGTGTCACATGCATAAATATGTTTGAAAAATCCTAAAAAGGTTGTAAGGTTGCCAAATAATCGACCTGAACAAAGATTATATGTATATTATTATTATTTTTATAGCTACGATTAGAATTCACACTTGCTTGTTTATTGCGTGAGAAAGCGTTTTAGAGCATAGAATCTGGTGTTTTTTTTACATAATCTGTACAGTAATTTACGAGAGTTACAAAAGAACTACCTTAGAAATGAGTCATTGTAGTTATCAAATCATATGATTTATTTACGCTCCAAACATTATCCAAACCGTCTAAACTATCATACACTAGCTTGAAGAAATTAATACTGTGAGAAGAAATTTTTAACCATTACAAAAAATTACCAATATAAACAAAACCAAAGGGTCAAAGGTTAATTGCGTCAAGTTTGTCAGCTCAAATAAATTAAGTTATAATATTGGTTTCTAATGTGGTAATATCGTGGTATGTAATTACATGGAATAAAAATAAAAATGACATATAATCCGAAAAAATGATTCAGGAAGTCATACTTTGCAGCATCTACAGCGTAAAATCTCCACCTCAAAATGTAGTCCCTCAATTAAAACCTTGCTTCATCTTGTGGTCCTGTACGACCCAGGCTTTGTGATTGAACGGCAGTATCAAACGTATGCGAGACTTGTTCGATTTTCTAAAACTAACTAAATACATAGTGCGGACGTAATACAAAAAAAGTGTAACTAGTATTAATCTAATTACCTAACACGTACAATCTGGTAAATCAAATCGTAATTAAAACAACACTCCCAATGTCGAGGATCTATTGCTGGACCACCACAGCGAAGGATCATTCCTTTAAAAATTCCAATGCGTCTTGCCTTTTCAGTTTCATATTCATTTTCATCAATAGAGATGGTTGGCACTGTAGTTTGAAAAATTGTAACCTGAAATAATAAAATAATAACGTGATTTTGGTACCTCTGCATAAAAAGGTACTGTAATCAGAAATTGCAAAAGGTGTAACAGGCATTTCAAGATTTCAACTGATTTGACCCGACATATGATCACATTGAATTTAGAATGCTATTTTTTTCTATTTGTACTAGTAATTTGGTTTGTATAATAATTAGTCCCACCTTCTTGTCCTTCGTAATTTTAAACGTCAGGTTTACTTCATACTTCTTGGCCTCTGTGTCCGAGCCCAGAATGTACAAACTGAAGCTGTCGGATCGAATGAAGAATGCTTTCCCATCAAACAATGTACAACCAAAGAACCATGGAATCTCTAATAAAGTACAAACAACTTGTAATAATTTCCAGCGTTGCTTTGCGTAGGTCATACAAGTAACTCAACATAAATACAGCCATTACAATCGTCGCCTGTAAGTACTAACTTATACATATATTTACATTATTATTATGATTAAGGGCAAAAGTAAATAAAGTCACAAATGAGCATACCTGCTGTGCGGTAGAGACGGCTACTCGAAGATTTATTCTCATAATGTGTAAGCACAAAGTTTCCTTCCGTATTCTTCAACATTTCGAACCCGTGAACTTCTATTAAATGATTTACATAAGTTCGATCCTCAACCAGAGATTGGTTGCACCCATTCAAGTTTCCCAGAATGCATTCGCTAGACCTTTGGCGCAATCGATACAGATAAAAATATTATTTCAAATCTACAAATCCCTTTAAACTTCAAAATTCGCAATAGGGATCAAAATATAAACGAGGCCGGTGTGCGACACGAATTTACACCCAACTTTACCAGAGCGTGCTTTGCGAAGCTTTCTATCCCATAGATTATGGATATTGCTTACCTGAAATCACAACTATCAACATGAGTGAGCATCTCATCCCCCCTTAAAATGACGTCACAGCCTTGATCCCGATGCTCACAGACAATTCGTGATGACTCGACGATTCGTTCTAATTCTAAATTCCTTCCAACTTTAAGTTGAGCTCGGCAGAGTCCACAACGTGACACTTTTGGACGACATTTCCTACAAATGATGTGTCCATTGACGCAACTGAAAATCGGACCCAGAGGGACGTTCAGACAGATTGGACATTCCACAACAGGTTGAATATCGTCAGACGGTAAGTTCTCCAAATTTTCATCCCTCATCAGACGTTCATCTTTATTCGGCTCTGGTCCACTGTAAAATCCCAAGAAAAATGTATAGTACGTTCTTTATTTTTAACACAAAACTTATTATATGGTCATGAGAAAAGTATAAAACACGATTTTTGAAGTATCACGTCGTTAAAGAATATTAATTATCTTTAAAAGGTAGCACCTACTCAGTTAAATAGGAAAGTCGCCTTGGATCTTTACCATAGGGAATGTTTCCAAGGCATATATGAGTAAATGAATTAATTTTTTCTTACCCTCCTGTCCTCTCCTCATTCTTTTCCTCTGCAGGTGACAATAAAGTACTCTTCTGGTTATAGCGCTTCTTCAGATCCTCACGAAGGTCACCACACTTTCTCCGAATGATCCCCTGATTTACCCACGTCCCCTCAATCTTGATCCTTGCTGTCCTCGTTTGGTTTAGTACCCTTAAAATCTCCATATTCAAAAGGTACACCTGCTCCTCATCTTTATCCTGTTCCTGTTCTTCGTTCACTTTAATTTCATCGAGCAGAGCTTTCAAATGACGCTTTTTCTCATCCAAGCTATTAAAAGGGCCAACATTATTTAACCGTCAATTTTGATTGCAATCCTTCAATACTTGTGGCCAAGTAGAGTTCCTTTGAATGCATTTTACACGAAAGTTTCGCTTCTTTTAAATTCCCTCACAACTGTCTTGCGCCAAATGAAATATAACGCTTTAATATATAGTTAGTGAAGGATTTACTGAATGTTGTGGGCTGGGGATGAAGTTTAGTTTTGCAATCAGAATTAAAAAATAAAATCCTGTATTTGACTAAAAAACTTATTTAGTTATATAAAATCCCTAGTGTTTTTAGTGAGCTGAGAGATATTTTGAACTACTTACTGAGGATATTAATTGACTACAGTGATTTTGTTAATGTTGAAAAATAACTTACGCGCTTTATGAGTTATATTTCAGCCGTCAACTTGATTTGAGTGTATGGGGGTCATTGATTTGACTATAGGTTTGATTTTTGCTGTTGAGATTTACATAGCCCATTTAAATAAAGTCCCAAATCCTATACATTGGTTCTCTCTCTTATTGTTAGATATTCTCCAGTATTGGTATATTGACATGCGAGAAGGTATGTTATATATGTGACCTTCGAAGCAGAAGCTTCACCATGGACAAACCGTTTCACTCACACACTCACACCAATACATAAACCATATATGTACATAAACATTGATAAGGCGAATGCTCCTCATCCTCATTTGAATGGAACTGTCAATATTGCTGCCTATGTCTGTGTATTCATGTTCTATTAATTATAATGCTACCTGTCTCTATGTATTTCTGTATTCAGATCGTCTGGAATTTTTATAGCGAAATTGTCAAAGTCATGGCAATTGAATTTTTACGCTTACGTAGGAAAACATTTAAAGGTATCAGCTTTGTATGTAAATGTATACAATGTGCTGCAATTTGTTTATTTTGTTCGGTTCTTGTTCTACCTTTAAACTGCTAAAAAACAGATTTGTTCACATAAAATTTTGATCCAACTTCCCACTCAATATGCATTGTTACTAATCTCCACGATATAAGTTTTAGCTTCTATTGTTATAAGAAGCGACCTTTGTTTCTTCTGTCTGAATGCCTAATGGAAGTTTTTACTTGGTATAACTGCATACGTATACATAACTTGGAATTTTGTTCACCCCCATAGTCCTGCTAAGCTGGGAATAGGAGGGTTCAATGTCGAAAGTTTTATGTCACCGAGGCTTGGGTTCAAAAAGTAGGTATAGGCTTATTGCCTACAATGTAAAAAGTGTCTTATGATTGGTGTTAATGAAATGAGCACGGTGAACGTAATTTAAAGTGGAGCAGGGACATCGTTAATTTGTGTTGAAATCTTGAGGCAGAGATTAAGCAAAGATGATCAATTATTCGTTTGAAAAAATTAGTGTGCGGAATAGGAGAGAGTTATAAGCCCTGCTCGTCGGCGTACAGCGTCATTCTCCATTTCCACAAGGAAATGCTCGGATGAAGTGTCTTATGATCATTTGGAATCTACAGACGTGTTGGGTTTGGGCACAGTAATATGGTTAGGTCCGACCTGGTTTAGAGGGTTTGCATCCAATTGTGTACTTATTATACGGGCACTAAACTTAGTCACCAATTTGACATTATCTTACTGGATTGACCCAGACTTAGCCCAATAGGGCAATCATTAAGACCAAGTTAGACGAAATTTAAATTGAATTAAGCAAACATTTAGCAAACATTTATGCTATGTGTCACCTTTGAAATTCTTTTAATTAAAAGTTGAAGAGGTCGCGTTTCAAACGCGATATCTTCAACGCGATATGGCAACAGCGTAGTAATTACTTTCTATTAGTTATCTCTGAAATATTCCATTTCATGTGCAAGGACGGAGTTAATAAACAATGCCAGAGTTTAAACAAACTCATGTTTCGCGTATACTTTTAAGCAACAGCCTCTCACTAATTAAATATATATGTTGCAAAATACTGCCATGCAAATCATTCACTTGCTGAATTCATTGCCGGAGTTAAAAGCTAAAGGAGAATTATTTTATAATCTACTCCATTTCATAATGGAGTGGAGTTTTCCGGGAGTCAACAGGTACAAATGACGGAAAAGAAAAGGCTTTATTTCCTATAGGACATTAAAATTAACAAATATTCAAATATTCTCTTAAGTCGAGGGTTGCCACGATGTTTTTGAATATACCAATCGCATTGTTAATTTTTTTGAACTTTCCCCTTGCAATTACACTTGAAAACCTCCTCCGCCCTCTTTCCCATTGCCAAATTATAAGTCACACTCACGAAAACTCTCTTCTTAGTAGTCGGAACTGGCAGCAACTTTTTTATGAAACTGCCTCAAAAATTTTCATTCCTGTCATTGCTTTCCATTATTATCCGCTAGAAACCGTTGTTCCAGTTGCAATGGAACAGAATTGTGTGGCTCACATACACTTCAACCAAGAACGTACAATGTTAAATTACCCCGTTGCTGTGCATAGACACCTACGATCCAAGTCCACTCGGGATGATCTAGCCTTTATGGTAACAATCGAAAGGGAATTTCAATTCGACCTAGATAATTTTCCAAGCGGGTGGAAATAATTCATGGAAAATATTTTCGTTGCCTTTTTCAACCCTCCAATTAATCTAAGCAAGGGACTTTTATTTCAGCAGTTGCATTCCTACAAAGTATTCTGCCCCCAAACTATGCTATGCTTTCGTAAAACATTTGACGTAGAGAAAGGTGAAATTTTCCCCGACAACATTCTTACTTTTTACAAAATATTTTGCCAAACAAATATTTTCCCAAAAAATTACTACAAACATTTTGTTTCGATTGTCAGTGCTGTCGGAAGTCCAACAGATTTGGACACAAATAAGTGGTTGGACTTATTCCAAATGCCCACCATTCAATTATTTTCAAAGAAACCTGAAAGAGGCCATGACATGAAGTTATCGTTCAACTAAAAATCATAACGGAGCTTGCAAAAAAGCTTAATTTCACTCCAATATCCCCAAGTGCAATGGATCGGAAAGTTAAGAAGAATAAATTGGCATATGATCCACCGCAAATATTTGAAATTAATGTGAACATCAGGAACTTGCCACCCGCTAGTATATCAGTTATTTATGTAAACCAAACGTTTGCAAAATTTATTTATTGCACTAACGAAACTAAAATTGAAGAGTCCACTCGTGTTCCTATTCTCCGCCCATTCGTCTCCACCACCTGGATATTCCTATTACTTTCAACGGTAGCTGTGACAATTTGGGTATGGATTAGAAATAAGAGTAATTTTTCCAAAGCTGCCCTTGTTTCTGTATTGCGGCTCTTTGATCAAATTACAAGAGTAGAAATCTATTGTAAGATTATCCTCTGCATTTGGTCCCTGTTGGCCATGGTCTTGAATCGATATTACGTCAATTACATTGAGAGTGTATTGGTTCATCCTCCTAAGGAAATTTACCTTGAAACTTTCAAGCAACTCGCGGAAGCGAACTACCAACTGGAGGTAGCGCAGGATCAATCCTTATTTTACTATATGCTCAAAGGTCCAAATAATTCATTCAATAAAATTCCTCATTTGGAAACTTTACGACGGAACGCCATAGTAGTGCCCACCGTAAATTCCCGCATTACTTTCGGGAAAGGACTATTGTAGAAATAGACTGGGAAGCGAGGAGTTTAGCTCAGTTGTTGCCAAAAATGTACCCGAATAAAGTTTGCTACGAAAGTGCGGAGTCCTTATCTGTAAGTGGAAATTACTATGTATTTGGAAACCCATTGGCTCCAGTAATACAAAGGTACTTTGTGAATTTCTATGAGTTTGGAATATACCATTTTGTGGAAAAAATAACAAAGTTTTGGAAGCTCAAAAATAAGAAGGAGATGACTAAGGAATTAGTCAGAGAATACAGTGACAGACATCTAAATGATAGTATCTCGAATGAATCCGAGGGTGGTAAAAAATCATGTTTTGTATTTAGCTGGAATAATCCAGACGGTAGATTCATCTTTCGTTTGCATGGATGGCTCATTGCATTGTCAAGTGGATTATTTTTTGTGGAGTTGTTCCTAAAGTCCTCACAATTTCATAAATTAATAATTATTCAAGTTAATTTGCTAAGGACTAGATGCAGTGGTTAATTTTTGAGGCGATGGTTTTTTCACGTATTGCATTGATTTCATACAATATTA